>JASSUY010019233.1:0-23440 GCA_032466535.1 Forpus xanthops | reverse complement strand
CCTTTCCTTTCCTTTCCTTTCCTTACCTTACCTTCCCTTCCCTTCCCTTCCCTTCCCTTCCCTTCCCTTCCCTTCCCTTCCCTTCCCTTCCTTCTTTCCTCATTCTTTCTCTCCCCCTCTCTTCCTTCTCTCTTTCATTCTCTGCATTACTTTTTTTTTTCCAACTAGCAAAACAAATGTTAAAATAGAAATGAGAATTAACAAATGGAATAAGCTGCTGACAAAACATACAGAACGGTTGTGGTGTAAACACCCTGCTCGAAAGAACAGATTTTCCATAATATCTGTCAGTTTGCAAAAAGGGGGAAAAAATAATGCTTCCTCGAGCAGTATAAATAAATAACAGTGTGATGTGTAACTAATATTTTCTGATTTTCATAGGAGCCACCATCTTGGCAATATTGTGTTGCTTAGGAACTAACAAAAACATGTCTTTTTTTGTTTTGTTTTTAATGGTTCCTTTGTGCCCTGATATTTTTCCAAGTTGGCAGCTGCAAGGAAAAACAATGTGATTTGGTTAGAGTCAGCCCCTCTCTCTCTCAAGTCTGGAACAGAACAGATAAGAACTTGTGTGTCAGAATACAAAGTTTACTCAGCACGAGTCAAAAGCTTTTGATGTTTGCTATCCAATCTGGCCCGGCATCTTTGAAGTTCAGTTACTCATATTGTAGCCCCATCAGTAAGAAATAGCTATTTTCCCTATGTTAGTTAAAACATTAGATGAATAGGAGCAGCCATAGCAAAAGCAGCAAGGTATTGTTTTCAGAGCTGAACTAGGCACTTTTATTTCTTTTGGTCTGAAGGAGTGAAAATACTCAAATATAAGGAAGACAATGGAAAGAAAATCCTACAGTGTAGTTGGGTCTTCTGTTCCTGGAATGTCTTTCTGCATGTTGTTCGTAAGCTAAATGTAACATGAAATTTAGTCATTCTAAAGGCTCTAGAATACTCAACAGCATCCTTTTTAGGTGTCTTTGACGTTAGGTATTGGTCACATTTCTTAAATAGAATGAAACTTCTCAAATACTTTAACCAACATCAACAAATGACTCTTCTGACACAGAAAATGCATTTCCAGTCCCACTTTTTCTCTTGGTCAAGGGGTCAAATACACAACTAGTATAAATCAGAACAGTACTTTTCCAGTTGGTGCACCTCTGCTGATTTACACCAGTAAAGGATGTGGCCCAGGAAAACTGAGATGAAGGAAATTGCCCCCAGTAACCCATCACAGAGCAGGAAGTGGAACCCAGCCCTGAAACCCTGTCATGTGCTTTAACTACAGGTTTGTAATTAAAGCAGGAAAAGCAGTATGGTTTGTGGTGTAATTCTTATCAGGGACTTTTGAACTATGTAATGAATTATTTAATTGGCATGGATAAATTCCTCTCACTTGAACAAAATCCAGCCACCATACTAAATACTATGGATGTCAAATATTAAAATGATTTCCCTGTGCTGCTAGTAGTGGTCTTTGAAGGAGCATCATCTTTGTTCTAGGAAATAAAGCCATACAATCAGTATACAACTAGTGAAGTCTCACGTTCTCTACCTTTTACTGAGTAAACCTTAGACAACAAAGCAGAACCTCACCTCTTTCATCCTTCATGAGTTCTTAAGGACACCAATGTTAGGGATTTTTTTAAGGCTATTCTAAAGGGTTGGTTAGATTACATTCAGTAGCCAAATAAAAACTGTACAGGCAGAAGGAATACCACCACCTTTAATTGGAAATCTGCAGTCTCAACAAATCCAACTTCTGTTTTATTGTAAATATACCCTGAGTTAGCTGTTGGGAAGATGAAAGGCTGATATAAAGGGTACATTTGAGATACAAAGGAAAACGCTGCACAATGGAGAGGTCTTTCCCTCCGCAGCTTTCCTTCTGTGAGATCCTGCCAAGTAAACCACTGAGAACTTTTTTATTAACATCTGGGCATTTAGCGTAGGGTATTGAAGTTCTTTCTTTTCTCTTTTCTCCCTCTTTTGTCATGTTTCTTAGCTCTGTTTCATGCTTTGCCTCTTACCACCAATCTGTTGACCTTTCTCATTAGAAAGCTATAGAATGTGGGAGACAGGTACCAGTTCTTACCCATGATAGAAGACACTGCACACAGATTGACACATGTACATGGATGAAGATGTATGACATGTGCTGCCCTGGAGATGGATGTATTTCATCTTACTGAAATATGCAGAAGCTGTTCATGATATAGCTCAGAGTGTTTGGAAGAGTTTGTCTAGTCTTGAGCTGCTGGAATGTGCTGCAAATGCACCCTTTATTACCTTGGGACTTGTGGAAATAGCAGGAAGAAAAGCTTCTACTAAAACTCAGGGACTGTGATTGTTGATGTTTATGCAGTTAAATGAGAGACTTTAACATGCCTTCTTGATAAAGTGCCAGGCTGTTGTCAAGTCTCATTTTCCAATAAAAGGAAAGAAAAAGCTAGAAAGGTAGCGGAGTATGTTACTGATTCCATGACCTCAAACCTTTCTGTAGGAGGGCATGGGTACTCCTCTGGCCAGAGACAGCATTTGCTCTACATGACCCAGAACGCAGATACTAGTCATTTCAAAGAAAGACGCAAGTAAACTAACGTCAGATAAATTTAGGAATGAGACAAGGGATGAGAAAGTGGTTGTCCTTGACCTGTTGCCCAGGCCTGTTGTCCCCTGGTGAGCCCATGGGAGGAAAGGAGGAAAGGAATGTCGATCCAGATACATCTTCAGTGGGTTTACAAGTCTGGTTGATGGATGCCAGAGACCACTGAACTTCCTGTTCTCCAGAGGCTTGGTGTAGGTGGGTTTATCACTCAGGGAGAGGGGGGATTTCCTTGTAAGAGATCCTTCTAAGAAAGGGCAGATACGCAATAGAGACAAAACCACTTCTTTAGTAACATTAATTAAGAATGAGCAATGCATTTAAATTCAACAGGGAAGGAATTTTGCTGACAGTTGATCTGTCCTTGCAGACGTGTCCTAAGTCCTTATCAGAAAGAGAAGTAGCTCATGGGATGCTGGGCTATTTTTCTTTTCTACTCCCTGCAGAATAATACTCATCACCCACAGCAATACTATTAAACAAACTTTTCTTCCTACACAAATGGCTGAAAGATGCTTCTTGAGATACAGACCAGCATGGGAAAATCAGCACAGCTCTATGAAGCTGATTTATTGCAGTCTTTGTTTTGATCCAATGGATCTGGTCTGTAAAATGAACCTTTGCCCAGCTGAGGATGTGATTTTTACATTGGAAACACCACGTAATCCTAGAAAGATAAACTGCTGGGAGTTTTTATTTCATGTGCAAGATGACTTTTTTACGTTGCTTGGACAGTGGAAAGAAATCTTAGGAGTTTTTTTCAGTCTAATCATGAATGAGATCTTGGGACTTTAATTCCTGCGTGTGTGCAAACTCTGAAATTAGGCATAAAGTCTCATTGTGTTCTTAATAATCCACTTTGCTGCAATACAGTTGCAGGCACACTATAGCCCTGGCAATACTATTTTTCCACTTCTATCTGCAGTAAAAGTATCTGTGTTTGGACTGTAGAATAGGAAGCTCTGTGCTAAATCTGCATTTGTCTCTATATTCTGTGCTATACAGCGACTGCTGCTGCTGGCTTGCTGCAAGGAGACCCACAAGCACGTTGTCATGTTTGAGGACATACAGAGCTCGTTGCATGAGAGCAGCTATCATTCTGGTTCAGACTGAGCCATGGAATTTGTGATTTGAAGGTATTAGGCTGTACAGAGTTCTTTGATTTCCCAGATTCTCCTTCCAGAGAGAGGAAACTCGTAGGCTGCTGTTTTGACAGTAAAGCAAATGTCGATTGCTCTTTTATAAGTTCTGACAAGCTTCTGTATGTAACGTTTATTTAGTGCTCGGTGTGTGTTGCCAGTAGCACCAGCTAAATTTCTCTAGCAAAAATAAAAGGGTTCAATCAATCATATGATCTAGGCAACCTGTATTTGTATCTCCAGTGTGTCATAACCCATCGTCGCTTGTCATTTCTTATATGATCTATAAATATCACAAAAGCAATTTTCTGTCATACTAAGGCTTGATCACAGTTGACCTCAAACACCTAAAGCATATTCACTGGAGAACCTCCACGTATATTTACGGATGCTGTTCTCTTTCTGCTGTACCCATCAATACCAAAGAAAACCTGCCTGATGTTTTCCAGTTAGGTTCCGTTCACCTTCATACACCTTCACATTGCCGGTTTCTAAACATCCTGGAGACAAAAAATAGCATCTTTCTGTCTTCAGCTGGGCAGGGAATCAGCTTAGAGAGACACCCACTTTTCTTATCTCGCTTGCGCTCTCTTTCCCTTTTCTCTCTCTTACTAGTTTGGTCTTTGTTATTACAAAATGTATCCTTTTTGGTGTTGTTGCTTGGAAAGTGTACAATGAAAACAGAATGCCAGCTGCATCTTTGCTGAAAGAGCAGCCTTAGTTAGCACAGTAGCTTCGGAGCACACTGGGAAACTGTTGATGCTGCAACCTCTATGACTGTGAGAATATTGCTCTGTGAGTTGTTTTTTATCAGGAGCTCATAGCTGTTGGCTGGATGTCTGTGGATTTTTCTGGATTCAAATTTATCCTTCCTCCCTCTGCCCCCCTTTTATCCCCAATACTAGATTTATCTTTGAAATGTACTCACAGATGGTATAAATCATTTCTAAATGTCCTCGGTACAATGCAGTTTCTTAGGAATTCCTCTTCCCTTGCTTTGCAAATGTTTTTCTTCTTCGGCGCATTGAAGTGACCTTGGTGTGCCTTACAACATTCAATATCAGGAGGCTTTATAAAACTCATATCTCAGAAGTGTCTGACATTACATTACAAGAGGATCTGTAAACCTCCCTGAGATGACGAATGTCTTTTTTAAACAACAGACCAAGACTTCATTTAAATTAGTAACATGGAGATTAGAAGAGCTCTCACAGGCTGTGCTGCAGCCATGCCAGGACTCTAGGAATATCAGTCACATGAAAGCTGTTAAGTTTGAGATGGAAATAAATCAAGGAGCCTGTAAAAACTGTCAGCAGGTCAGGGAAGTTTATGAACTCTTGTTGTATCTAATCATAAATCATAAGAATAAGCTAAAACTGAGAAGAAAAATGTCCTCTTTTGTAATCTAATGCTGTCTGTTAAGGCAATAAAACTCAAATGAAATGCATGCATTGCAATTTTTAGTTGATACTTTACATTATTACCAAAGTGAAGGAAGAGTTTCAAAGTTATAAAAGTGAGACAAATGAGAGGTGGGCCTGTGCTGGTTGGCATTTCCAGGCTTGCAGCTCCTCTACCTTCCAGAAACAAAGAACGCTCATCCAGCAAAGCTCTTAAGCATGTGTGTAACTGTAGACGCTCAGGCAGACTGTATAATGACAGTGGCACAGATTCACGTGCTGGAAGTAACACGGGCACAAGCTTTTTGCTGTCCTAGAACTTAAAGGATGGGTTCAGTAATCAGCATTGCACTGCTGTCCAGACAGTAAAGGATCAGATCTGGGGTGTACACCTGAGCTTCAGTTCAAAGAGTGAAGCAAAAAGCAGTGATATGTGAGTGTTGGAGCATTGTGAGCAATAATGCAAAACATTTCTGGAGGAAACCAACTTTTAGCCTTACAACTCCTCTCTTGTCACTTTCAAAACACGATCAGCTCACTTAACTTTTAAAGTCCTCTAGCTCTAGAAACCAGAAACTTTGTCAAGTTTTAGCCCCTTTGTGCCTTAAACCCCTTTCTTTCCATATGTGTCACCCAAGAAATAGCCTACATCTCTTTAGAGCTCCACTGACTTCACTTTGCAGAGGGGTGAGGGTTTATTTGTGGGGATTGGATTGCAGGGTGAGGACCGTAGATTGAAAATCTTCCTTGCTTGGCATACTGTTGGAAAGCACTATGGATGTTTCCGACACTACAGATACTGTTATGCTGGCAATCCGTCTCAGGGTATGGTAAGTGTTCGCAGTACTTTGCGATGGTATGTATGCCAGGCAAGCATGATTTTACAATGTGAGGCCCTGACCTTGCAATCTGATCCCCACTGGCAAATCCTTTACCCTGCCTGTAGTACCACTGAAATCAATAGGGCTGGTTGAGGAGTAAAATACTATTCAGGATGAATA
Source organism: Forpus xanthops (assembly GCA_032466535.1). NCBI lineage: Eukaryota > Metazoa > Chordata > Aves > Psittaciformes > Psittacidae > Forpus > Forpus xanthops. Next base: position 17,298 of record JASSUY010019233.1, on the reverse strand, counting down.
AAGGAGTTAGGGAAAAAAAGCCTGATAGTATGTGAGCAATGCCTCAAGGAGGGAGAGGAAACATCTTGTCATGGGCTCAAGAGAATACAGAAACATTTGAGGTTAGATTCTATTCCTCTGCCTTTTAGCAGGACAGTGTACATCAGCCTTGGGATCATCTGGACTGTATCTGTTGCTGAAAGATTACATGTATGCAATTGTAGAGTATGTGCATAGATCCTACATTCGAGTGTTCCAACTGAGGGTGGCAGAAGTGAGTGCGAAAACTTACTGCTGAGGGGGATACACCAGTGATGAAGAAATCTTGCCAAGAGTGTGAAACAAGTACGGACTGAACACTTTATTGATGTAAAAAACATGCCGGTGTTCCGGCCTGATGGAAAGTCACACTTGTTTAAATAAGGACATTGTGAATGTCCTGCAGAAACAGAGGGAAAACCTTGCTCCAAACTTACTCCAAACATACTGTGTGCGGCTCCATTGCAGAAGGCAGCACTCTCTTGCTGTGGTTTTTATGGGATAGGCAGTGAACCCTGCATTCATAAAGCCAGGAAGCTGCTCCATCTGAGCAAACCCATGAACAGTGACTGGGTGCTTCTTGTATTTCAAGAGCAAAGTCCTAGCTCTGTGGTTTTTGAAGGTAAGTGCTGGATGGATTCCTCTGACCTCAGATAATATAGCTAGATCTTTGTGATACAGTCAGTATGCTTGCTTGGAATAGAAAGCTAAAGATGGTGGTGGAGGGGGAATGTCCTGCAATCAGGAAAACCTGGAAACAGAGGCTAGAGTTTGAAACCAGTACTAGGCATTGTGGGTGTTTTTGACACAGAAGTACCTTTATGTTAGTCAAGATGCCTAATTTCAGAGGATGGTGTGCTCTTAGGACCAAATAAATCTTGCTTTCTTACGGTAGTTCCTGAAGTTTAGTGAGCTCAGTGGGCTCCTAGTCCACTTTCTCTAACAGTAGACTCAGCAATGAACTGGAAGGTAGATGTGCCCCATAGTGCAACCATGTGTGCTGTGCCATTTGCAGAGCCCTGGAGCAAAAGTTAGCACTGTGAGAGCCTCTGTCACTCACTACAAAACCTTGATTTGGATAAGACATTATTGAGGCAGCTTGGTTTTGTGTGTGTTAAGGAGGAGTAAAAGGTGAGGTGTCCCTGCCCATGGTGGGGGGTTGGAGCTAAGTGATCTTAAGGCTCTTTCCAACCTAAGCATTCCATGATTTTATGATTCTATGTGCTTCAGGAAGAAAACTCCGTATTCGGCCTTCATGGGGTATTAAGGTGAGGAAAACCTCCTGCCTTAACTGGGAACTGCACCTATGCCAAGTCAAGCACATGTACTTTTGATATTTCTGAGCAGAGGAAGAACTGCTCCCCCCATGAACTGCCCTTGATGTGTTACCTGGTGGGCTCCAAGCCGAGTCTGACCTCAGGGGAGCCAAAATGCCACCTCCTGCCATGGTGAGAGAAGGGCAGTGGGCTGCTGGTCTGGGGATGGAAAGAGCTTTGTGTGATATCTTCTGTATGGGTCCTCGAGGCAGCATCTCTGTGGAGCAGCAAGCCCTTTTGCCCAGCTGTACATCTGGTATGTTAAAGAGGCTCCTCCAGCAGTTGTTCACAGAGCACAGAGCTGATGAACCAGGACAATGCATAGGAGACAGGGCCAAGGTAGGCTCCCTAAAGGCATTCACCCAGGTCCTTTTTTGCTGATGCACACAGGCTTCCATTTACCTTTCCCTTTGCTTGCGCTGACCTCCTCATGTCAGCCTGCTAAACTGTTTGTCCTGTCTGCTTTAAAACCAGTGAGGGGCCTGATTAACCTTGTATGTGAATTGCCTGGTGAGGACTAATTACTTGTACTTCCTTCTGTAGCACTGAAAAACATGTTTTATACTTGCCCTCCAGACACAGACAGGACATCGGGATTGGGAAAAGGCTATAAACCAGCTCTTCATTAGTTTCTCTTCATTGTTACTGGGACAGGACCTTATGGCTTCACTTCCTCTGAGAGGGGGTTACTGAGACAGAATAAAATGCAGGTGCCCAGGTGCCCATGACATAGTTTTCCCCTGCAACCAACCTGAATAGCTTTCAGAAGGAGAGATCAGACTCCAGCTTTTGTGATGTCAGCATCCTTGTTAAACATTTAGCAATCTGAATTCAGCTGCAGTAATGCCTCTAGCTTTTTTTGTTCAATGGACGTAAATCCTTTAACAAACTTGTAATGATATTAAAGATGAATGAAGAACATACAATATTTAATTCCTTGTCTGTGATCTTTAGTGCAGAGCAGTTTGATCTGAGTGTTTGCTTATTATAGGGAAAGTGAAGGTTTAGTAAATAAGAAGGAAAATTCAATGGGTGGGATGACATGGAGAGCAGGGATGGGTAGTTTGTGACAACCAATAAAAGATGGTCTGGAAAGCTGTGGCTGAAGTATAACTTATGGTTTAGAACCCAAGGCAATGAGAGAATATGTTGGCAATGGAGGAAGGTCCTTTCCATCCTGGTTGATTCTGTGATTCTATGTTGATACAGTCTGCTGATTACACAAAACTGCATTCATTTGTATTGGCGGGGTTGGGTGAGACTGGGCAGTGTAGGGGCAGTGACAGACACTGCAAGCAAAGGAAAATACACGTGTATGGGAAGAACCAGCTCATAATGCCATGGCCTGGTGTCATTTCCCTCAGCTGTGTGAATCCCTTCTTTGCTCACCTGCACTTGGGGCTATCCCCAGGTTGTAGCATGACACTTCCCACCAGTCAATAACTGTACTTTGGCCATCTGGGGTTCCTGAGATCGCATTCATGGGAAAAGCCAAAGGTAGCAAGAAGGGAAACAGTGTTTGAAAAAGCCTTGACAGTGTCTTAAAATGTCCTACGTAAGGTCAGAAGGATCTGCTCCTCGGCACAGAGGTGGTGGCTGCTCTTCAGGAAGGGCAATGGAGATTATATGAAGGAGTGAAAAGAACTGTTTAATGAGAGCAAACAAAAGGATTCAACTTGTCTGCCTTAGGAAGGAGGCAAATAACAAACCCATACAGGAAAAAGGCATATAAACTGTCGTGATCATTGCCACAGGATGCTGTTGAGAGCATTAATTCAGTGATATTAAGGATTAGAATAGGTTCTTATTTGGCTAATGAATTTCCTAAAAATTATATAATAGCTAAAGGCAAAGATTTAAGATGAAATATGCTGTGTCTGACCCGAGATCTGCTGAGCACTGATCCGCTATTAGAGATTCATTGGTTCAAGCCACTGGAAGCAGATGAGCTCCCGTCCTAATCCGGTGCGGCAGACAGGGTGCTTCTCTACTTCCTTGATTCTGGGTCTGAAATGCTGCCGTAATTCCCATGTTCCTGTCTTTGAGACTCTTTCACACCTCAACAGTATTACCCCTTGCGCGATTGTTCATTCCTAATCCAGTTTAAAACTGAAACAGCTGTGCGTTATTCCTTAAATGCATTTTTATGTATTTACAGATTTTTTTCCTGCTTCTTACAGTGCATATCGAAGTGAAGTTCTTTTAACAGTGGAAAACATTTGGTTTTCACTGTCCAAAGGTGTCTACGGTTGATTTTGCTGACATTTCAGGTATGTTAAAACCTCAGTGCTTTACACTTCAGAAGGGTCCATTTTGTTTATTGACAAATGTAATCTTTGCAGTTTGGAGGAAATTAATTTTTTCTTTCCTGACAGTTCTGCTGAAAAATGTCTCTTGTCTTTACAACATAATTTATTATTCAGTAATTATCAACATAATAATATATTCAGATTAGCTCTCAGAGTACAACTGGAAATTACTATCTTAATGCCTGTTGCAGTAGCTTCTCTGAAGAATGGGGTAGGTGCATAGCAGAAAGGCCAGTAATTGGGATGAAAGGCAAAAGTGTTATCAGTCATTATGCTGCAGGGCATAATCTAATCACCAGCTGTAGTCAGAAGAGATCACTGTCTCTAGTATTTAACAGGACTACATTTGTCACAGTTTGATGAGGAAGTGAAGAGGAAGGATGTGTCTTTGGTTGATCAAGTATTGAAAACAGCATCACCAGTGAAAAAAGGTTTTGATCCGAACTGAATGTGTGCATATGTTGTACATTAGCTGCCTGCCAGCTACCCGGTTCCACAACTTTGTTCAAGTTCACCTTTCCTTGGGGTGACTGGGACAAGACACTGTTTAAAGTGAGCTCAGGCAAGAAAGCAGTTTAAGCATAAGAGACCAAGCAGCTCGTCGCTGTGGGTTAGACCAGTGGAAGATCACTCTCTGTGTAGGGCTTTTGGAAACGTGAACAATGTGGAGTTTCTGCTTCACAGTGTTCGCTGAAAGGATGTTGGTTCACGCAGAAGCTAACTTCCTTCACGGCAAATTGCAGGCTGCTTCCCTCTTCAGTCAGTAGAAGAGATTTTTTCTGCTGGAAAACATCTCCAGGGAAATATAAATGGAGAAAGGGAAGTTTACTATTTACTTTTATGTGTGGATTGGATTACCTTTACTTGTAATCAATAGGAGCAGCATTATCCCAATGACTTAAAAGGGTACTACAGGAAAACCTTAACATGACTAATACTGAGATTGAAGTTCTTTTGCTTGGTTTTGCTCTGAATCAACTTTACCATTTTTCTGTAGTCCACCTCTCCTTGGGAATGAGAACCTGTTGGAGGCTTTCTCTGCTTCTTGCGCTGAGCTTGAACTCCCTCTGAGTTTCAAGAGAGGGTGGATTAACATTTGTGTGACTCCCTTCCATGGCTGTGTTGCAATTTGCAGTGGCAAGTGGGAAATACCAGAAGGAATAATGTTACTGTGTCAAAACCCAGCAAAGAAAAGCATTTTGCTTCCAGTGCTAGGCTGACAGGGTGGGTTTGAAGGTTGGGGTGGATGGGTGAATGGCTGGTGTGGATCAACACTGATGTGGATCAACACTGATGTAAGAGCACTCCCAGGTTCCCAGTTTGGTTTATCATGCTGGATAGTTGCTTCATATCCCTCCACACTGGATTCAAAGGAGGATGATGAGAGAGCTTGCCTGGGCTGTGAACAATTCAAAGGATTGGTATGGATGTGTAAAGAGTAACCAAGCATAAGGTATGAAACACCAGGGAAAAAAGAAGACTGGACAGACTACTGAATGAAATTAAGAGTGCAAAAACGTGATGAGGAAAGGAAAGGCTGAGAATGAAAGGAAGATTGTGCAGGAGATTAAGACAGATAATGAGAAATGTTTCCAGAGTGTAAGGGCCATGAGGTCAGTGAAGGAGAGCATAAGGCCTCTAAGACATTGCAAAGGTAATTTATTGCCAGAAAACATTTCTAAATGTAATGTATGCTGTGGCTGGGTACTCACAAAAGGAGGACAGGGGACATATGCCACAGGCGGACATAAATTTCCCCAGGGAGGAAGAAGAAATATGGGGCAGGGGGAAGGTGTCAGGCTGACACAGGAGTGCCTTGTGACCTTCGAAGACTGGCAAACAGTGTCAGGATGGGATATTAATTGAGAAAAATAATGTCTTAGTATTGTGCCAGCTGAACTGAAGAGAACTGAAAGCAAAACCTATCTGTCGTTTTAGGCCACTACTAACACATCTGAGTTGCTTCTGTGCAGCATCCTGTGGTCCCAGTGGGAATCGGGCTGTCTGGAGGCTGAACTTCATTTTGCCAAATGCAGGTGAAAAGACCATAAAATGCTTCTAAAGTCACTGCTAGCTTTAAGTTACAGAAGTTATATATGTCCTGTTTTCCTCCAGCCCTGAAACAAGGGAAATACTTAACTGATGTGGGGAATACGTTGAAGGCAATGATGACTTCCCATGGTACTGATAACTGCCAGGGCTTTAAGCCAAGATTTTCATACTCATTGAGAAATAGTTGTGAATATGTGAATATGTATAGGGAACTTTCTTGTTATAGCAAAGAAATATACCTCTAAGCTTCAGTCAAATTACCTTTAAAATGTTGCATTTTGCTATTTACTTTCTACAGATGTTTCTGGGTATTCCTAGAAAAGATCTTTCCTTGAAACAGCCTGAGGCTTTGATTCTTAGCTGGTGCAAGTCAGTATTGCTGCAGTGAATAGAAAATGGAGTTTGAGGCAATACTCTGTTTATGTGTCACTTTGCTGATCCTAAGGCCCTTATAAAATCTCCCTATGGTTTCTGGAGTTGTTTCTCTCAGTCTAGACTTACGAGGCCAGATTCTTTTCTCTCCTAAGGCCTTTCTCAGCTGTTGTCTGACAATTTCTAGTGAAGAATCTATCTGAAAGCACAGAATCTCTAAGGATGAGAGTTACTGGATGTGCCTTCTGCACCAGGTGCTCTCCCCATTCCCTGTATAAGGCAGAAGACAGTGAGTGTCCTGGGAATGAAGTACAGCTGTGTTTTGTTCTGCTGAGTCATCAGCTGGTATAGAGGTGCTTGCTCCAGCAGTACAACACAGAATACAACAGAGCTGAGAGCCATTTACATGGGGCATTTTGGATGAAAGAAAAAGCCAGTCTTGAATTGATAAGGCAAGAGGAATTCTTTCATGTACGTCACTGCAGGTAGGTTGAGTTTGTGCTACCAGCTCATATAGCCCTTGCTCCTCTGGAGGTGAGATGTGTGAGCTAGTGCGTGCTTACTTATGTGAACAAGGGTGATGTGCTCTGTCCCACAAATAGCTGTGCACTTAGTCATTACTGTACTGAGGGAAGGTCTAAGTCAATTGCTTCAGTTGAATGTAGCTCACAGTATCCAGTCTCAATTTTGATTACTGTTTATTTACTTGACACAGCTTTTAAATCAGAAGCACGTTTTCTTGGAGACCTCTATGGGCATAGTCAGTGTCAGTGTGCTGAGAACACTGACAATCTCCTTTTAAAGCCTTGCTCACTGGTGATGGGGGCAAACTGAGCAACTGATAGCTTTGCAGTGCTTAATACCAGCAAGTGTAAGGCCTGGGTAGATTTCAGATAGACTGGTCTATTCCAGTAAATCAGGTGGTACCAGGTTATAGGATCAGGCATTGGAACCTGCTTGTTTCTATGGTGAAAATATCAGAAAAGGCTTTATCTTTTGTCACTTACCATTATCCAAACAATTCCCTGGCATTGCAGGGGCTTTGCACTGCCCAGAGACTCTTCCAAGTGGTGGTTTTGGATGTAGCCACCATGTTTTGGAGACAAGGAGAGTTCAGTGGCATAGACACAATAGTTCCATGCCAGTTGGTATTGGTGCCAGAGAACAGTCAGAAGTACTTTTAATTTACCATTGGAGATAAAGCTTTATGTGACAGTGAACAGCATGGCGTAACTTTCAGAGGGTGGTACAGAGGACCTGACTTCTATTTCATTCCCAACTTGCACTGCTGTCACTATCAGTAAATTCATTCCTGGCTTGTTCTACTACCAAAGAAAGAGCATGATGCTTCCGCAGGAATGCTCTCCAGGCTAGTGGTTAAAGTATGAGCATCCCCTTGGAAGGACCTCAGCGGGAAGTGAGAGGACTCTATGAGGTTTGGGGTGTCTGTTTGCTATTACAAGTTGTATGTCTGGATTGATTATCCTATTACCATCCCTAGAAGTGTTCAAAAACTGTGTAGATGAGGCCCTCAGTGACATGGTTTAGTTGTGGCAGTCCTGAAGTAGCGGTTGGACTTGGTGATCTTAAAGGTCTTTTCCAACTTGGTTGATTCTGTGATTGCGAACAGAAAGCTATGTACTCTCTGTTTCTTATGCAAAGGGGTTCTATTGAATTTTACAGTCATGGGAAGACCTTGAGCCTCGTTTTTGGCTACCTGCTGCTTCAAAGCTCAGAGGTCCCTAGTTTTACCCAAGGCTTATCTCTTTGCTACTGTGACAGGAGCTTTGGAAGCCTGAAAAATCTCATCTTGAGTTTTAGGAATGCGTGTCTCCCCAGCATGGCCTACTAGGGCTGGCAGAGAGCTGTGAACATAGCACTCTGGAAATGATGAATGAGTCAAGCTACAGAACTTGAGCTTCCAAGGATCGCTCAGGTTTGAAGTGTTTCAGTCATTCTTAATCTTATTTACACAGGAATGAGGCATTTCCTGTGGAGTGGAAGTTCCACTTTTACAGCTTAAAAAAAAATCGAAGTAGAAATTGAGCAGGAAACAAAGGATAACAACCAAATTATGGCTGCTCCTAGTTGGTGCACCAAACAAGTCACTCAGCAGAGGACAACCACAGAAAGAACTAGTGAACGCTAGACAGTGCTTGATTAAAAAAGCCTTGTTGGGAGCAGTTATGGGTGGTGGGGGGTGCCTGTTACTGCAACAGAGGAAGCAGACCTAGATGGGCTTCCTGACCCTTGTCTATCTTAAAATTTCCTATGTAATCTCCATAGACATCTCCTTCAGTGCAAATATACTTTGGCCAGTAGCCTTGAGGTTTATTAACACCATGGAAAGTAATTACTGCCTTGTCCACACTCCCCATGGCAGTTATTGTTTAAGTATTTCCCTTATCCTGGATTGCAGGAAAACAATCCATTACATAAATCTCCTGACAAACACTTAGGCTGCAGCAACTCGAGAAGTGCAATATTCTCTGTGTGCTAATTTCAGTAAAACAGCACGTTTTTGTAAATGAGCTAATCCCCAGAAAGTGACAGAATGTTACATTGCAGAGGCCTGGCTGAGCTAATGGTACAAAATGAAAGAATGTTTTCACTGCCTGTCCTCTGAGTTCACTTGGCATAATAAAATACTGTTTTCCTCAGTAGAATATGTCCTTCTACTTTGCTTCTCTGTCATAATAAATGACTGGCCTGAAATTAAATGGGTTGTTCCTGGACATGGGATGTTAGTGATAGAAAAGACCTGTTAGATCCCCCAGGCCATCTCTTTGCCAGTCCAATGCTCCTTACCTTACATTCTCTGATGCTCTTTCTAATTCAGTTTTAGAAGTCTCAAGCAGCCAACCTTCCAGGGTTCTCCTTACAGGCCTTTTGCTCTGCTTCAGAGGGTGAACTTGCAAGCAGAACAGCCGGGTTAGTGAGGCTTATTGAAGTAGGCTGCTGTAATTATGAGGAAAAACACATTAACCTGCCCCAATAGCAAAGTACAGCATACAAGCATAAATTACAGCTGATGTAAGTAAGAAGAAACCTTCTTAATACCAATGGCTGGGTTGGAATAAAAACTCTTAAATCTATAATGCTATCAGAATCTATAATTTCAATCTATAACCTATAATGCTATCTAAACTGATGACTGACAACTGGAGTAACTTGGTCACTTCTGTTCATGGTAGATGGAAAATTTCCTCTCACTGTTGGTCTTCCCAGTTTCATCTTATAACTCCCAGCTATATCCCTGTGCAGCACAGATCATCTTTTCCATTCCTCTGGGATTAATAGGTCTAAAATGTCTGTAGGTGACAAAAATATCTAAGTTGATATTTTCCCTCGTAGAAAGTCCAAGTTCTTTGTTTTGCTGAGTTGTGAGAACCTAGAAGATGTCTCTGCATGCCCTCCTATCCATATCAGTCTATGATAGTATTGCCTTGATTCAGGTCTGAGAAAGGATGACAAATATCACTACTGGCTTGGCTGTAGCTTACAGCCTCTTAAGTCAGTGTTTAACACAGGTTTAAATCATATAATTAATAATAACAGCAGAAATTTACTTTCATCTAGGAATTTATAAATCTCTTCATCAAATGCCTCATTGTATGTTATAAAATCTGTACTCATGTACCTCAGTGCACGCTGATAGACTGTGGGGGAAGACACTGTGTCTGGTTAGGATGAAGATTCAAAGGCATTTAATACTGAAGGAAAATAGGGGGGTTAAGTGCATGTGCAATAAGTGTGATTAAGTACATATCTCAGCATAGCTAAGCTCGAGGTAGAAACAGAAATGGCTCAAGCACAACCCAGATAAGATGGAAATCTTTGCTAGAGAATTTCAGCTGGTCCAATTCATGGAAAGCTTCTATGAAGCAGTGATGGCAAAGAGCACATCGTACTCATGATGCTCAGATACTTCACGCTCTCCTCCAGATTTGTGAATGGCTACAGCTGATGTACTGAGAGACCCACAGCTCTTCCAGAAGTCAAGAAACAGTCTTGCCAGTCTGGGCTGTGAAGCTCCTGGAAGCAGAGCCCTGCCATCAAAACTTGATTAAAAGTTGCTACACATCAGTGTTCCTACTGTTGTCTTATTTTCTTTCTCATTAACCTAATGTAACTTTGGATTGACTCCAAAGAAAATGATGGAAATGTCTCTAGATAAAACCACTGTAAATGAGAATGAAACCTGGTCCCTATGTGATACCAAAAAGCTCTTTTATTTTCTGACATAACTTTAATTGTAAAGCAGCACACTGTGGCCTGGCTTAATGACTTAATACTAATTATTAAAGGTTTAAATATTACAATATGCACCACAAATTACCTGTCTCCAAAACAATGACATTGAAAAAGATGATGCATTTAGATGTCTTTTCCATGGAGCAACTGAGAGTTCTGTCTGTTGTCATTCAGTAGTCTTGTTGCCACCAATCTATCTTGGGCTTCATGTTTTGGTACATTATACTCCTAAAAAACTTTTTCCTCTTAAAAAAGTCCCTTGACTTGGTGTGTCGAGCATCTTAACCATAACAGAATTAGCAGTGGCTCCTGTCATCTATAAGGGACTGCACTGTGTCATTATCTGGACCTTTAGTTTTATGCAGTCTTGTCGGATAACAAATATTGCAAAAGCTTTTATTTGATTGTTTTTTCACTATGAGCCCAGTGTTGGGCATTTAGAAATAACTGGATAAACTCTGATTTTAAAACTACAACAAGCTAAGGAAAAAACTCAAAGACTCAGTAAACCTTAAAGGGAGATGATTACTGCAACAGTTGAAGTGGTTTAGTAGCCATTGGGGAAGTTTCCTTCTTCAAACTAAACTTGGTGGAACCTCGGTTTTCCTGTATTCAGAAGAGTTCTGAGGCAGTGAAGAAGTTTGTGAAGTGCTTGTGGCAAAACAGTGATGAGTGCATAGGAGTGTCACCCTCTTCTGGGGTTCAGGAGTTGGCTTTTCTGAATGAAAACTCTTAGCTGTTTCCTATAGTGAACTTGTTGACCCTGACTATGTTTTAATACCTGTGATATGAGAGGGATCACGCCTGAATGGGCTCTGTCAGAGATCAGAAATTGTAAACCAAGCTTCTTATTCCTACAGAAAAGAGCTTATTTAATATCAAAGGAACCATCAGGGCTTTCAATTCGTGCTGTCTCATGTACCAGACTCATCCTAGTCTCACTGGAGTCACTGTCTTGGTTGGAACAGCACGGTAACAACAGATCCAGTTTTCATTTCTGTGATCCATGCGTTTTGCCACATTATCTACCAAATTGACAAGGCCTGGCCTGAGAGGTGTGCCTGGTATAAAGAAGATTCTCCTATATTTAATGTTGCTGATTAGAAAATCTAAATACTTTTGTCCTCACTTTCAACCTAAGAGAAGAATCAGTCGCATCGTTTATGATTGCAGCAAGCTCAAGAATCCACTGATAATTGTGAGAGCAGTTGCCCCAGGCAACTACAAGTAGAATGACTGACAGCAGTTTGGGGTTTTGGTGCTGTGGAGAGCTGTTATTGCAGAATCATTTTACATACATAAAAGGTTTTGGGGATAAAGAAGACTCCTTGAACTTACTTTCTTGACCTTTTATTTCCTTCGGAAATCTCTGTGTCTGTTCCTTTTTCTGTTATTTCTGGAGGAAGTGATAAGGGACAGCTCAAATGTGCACTTCATTTTGTGTAGTGAGGTTTCCATCTATTTACCTATCCATGAACAGTGATGCTGTTGGAACTAGAGTGCTCTAGCATATTCTCTAGTGTTCACTTGCACTCTAGAGTGAAGGACCCTTAACCCCACAACTTGCTCACTTTCGCTACTTGTATCAGCTAGTCTAATAAAAGATATTAGTCTTCCTACAAACCCTTATTCATCTAGATATTATTATCAGTAACATGAACACTGTGGCAGATTTATGGCAGAAGCACATGAGAGCAATAGTGTTTCTGCCCTAAACATGATGGTGGAAGAGGAAAGAGAGGCATCACAGGTAAAGCGTACCCTGTAAGGACACTAGCAGAGCTGAGAGTTAAACTTATCTCTGCTGAATCTCCATCCATGACTGGGCCATAGGTACATGCTGCTTTCCAGGAACACATAGAGTTTGACAAGCTCAGTTGTTGAGCAAGCAGGAAATTCACTCTGAAATGCAGGCCGTGTAAGGGACCAAAAATATCTATAGTTTAGTTCCCTCCTCGTGGTGGATTTCTGTTTGTTTTTCTGTAAAGATGAAGTGTTTTGGCCCGGTGTGTTTCAGACAGTACAAAGCAAGCGTTGAGTTCAAAGTGATGTTTTCATTTTGAAATCTTGTTTTTAAAGGGATTAAGCAGCCTCTGAAGGGAAAGAAATTCTGATTTCAGATTAAGCCAAATCTGGTCAAGCCAAATACATATTTGTTCCATCTTAGCAATTAAGTTGGGTCTCACAGTGCTTTGCTCCTGTGAGTGTTTCTTTCCACCCCCTGCTCCTGCAGCATTATGACCAGTTTATATTGCTTATATCATTACTTCGCACCATTCATGCAGATCCTTGTAGCAGAAATTGGTAGTGAGATAGCTATTTCAGGCTGCTATCAGCCTGGATTGAGATGGCTCGTCCTTCAGTGGCTTGGTGGAATCAGTTCATTTTCTGAACATGCCCACACTATAAACTAGTTGGCTTTGTGTTTCCAAACCTGCATGAGCAGCATGCAGTAATAGTCCAGCCCCAGAGCAAGTGGTCCATTTCTCAGACAAGGGGAATAAGACTTCTTTGTGGCTTCTTTACACCAGGCTTTGCAGTCTTGGTGGTCACAAGCCTGGTGGTTTGGGAAGTGTCAAACTCAATTTGGAGACCATGTGGAAAACAGGGATCCTCTTGAGCCTGGTGCTTTGACCATAGCTATTCCTTGTTTCTCTTCCCTGCCAGAGGCAGATTCTCTCCCACTAGGCAGTGCAAGGTGCAGCTTAGTACTTGTCTGTTGATTCCAGCAGAGGTGGCAACAGAATGGGCTTAAATATTGAGGTGCTGTTTGTGTGGGTGCCCATCTTGGGAGGAACTGTGTGTGGTTTGAAACTCCACTAAATGCTAGTTTTGGTGGATATCAGCACCCCTCATTAACTGTTCCATGTAGTATTAAGACTGGAGCATTTATAGCAGGAATTAACATGTTCTTGAAGCCATAAATCACATCTGCAACTTTGCTGGATAGCAGGAGAAACCAACCTTTCAAGTGACTCCTGGGCACAATCTTTCTCTAGTCTGGTCCAGTGCACATCTGCGAATTCACCCTCTGCTGATATGTCATGTGTAAATTCCATGGCAGACACTTATATCTTGCAAGCTTAGCACCTTTAATTTGGTGGCAGTACTTTGCATGAGCCTTTTAGTTTGGTATCCTAATAGCGTACACTTGGTAAGCCTAATATTTGTAAGGAGGATCTGAAAGACAAATCAAATGAAACTGAAGTAACAAGAAGTCAAAACCATGTCTTCCCTTATTTTCTTTCCTGTTTGCCTAAGGATTATTTATTGTGTTTGCCTTGATTCCAGCCACTTAATTTTTCCAAACAGATGCAGCTGATTGATTAATGGCATTTCATGTTTAAAGTCAGAAGTGTCAGCAAGACTCTTGCACGCCTGTGTCATTCTCTCCTAGAACAATGGGTTCGGCTGAGAAGCAGGGACTTGTGCCAAGTATTCTTGAGGATAGGAGGTCATGTGCCACTTTTCTGCTAGGAGACAGATATATATAAGGACAAGGGGAGGCAGGAGTTTGGGGGTTGGAGGGCTAACTCTGTTCTAATAATAGGTGGATCACATGGTTGCTAAGTCACCTACAACAAGGCTTAGTTTGTGGAGGTGAATCAAAGTGCCGGGAATTAAGGACATTTCTTCGACTATCCTATGACATATAAAAATAGGCTGAGGGAAATACATATGTGGTGAAGAAAGAATTGACTGTCTAGGCCAAAACTACTCAGAGGAACAGCAGGACTTCAGTTCTCTCACCTCCTGTTATGATTTCTCTTCTACATTTTGATAACCTTGCATGTGAGAATAGCATGCAGGTGATCCAGGTTCTCACCTCATATGTAATACTATGTGTTTGTGTACAGTAGGGTATGGGCCAGAGCCTCAGCTGTTGGAAACAGTGATAACTTGACTGATGCCAGTTAGCCCAGCCAGGATCAGCCCTTTCTGCTCAGTCTGGTGTGAGAACTGGGTAAGGAGTTGCAAATGGGGAATTACGTACCCATGCACCACATTGGAAACCTATTGCGTATTCTAGTGTCAGTAATAGAAAGCATCTACATTCGTGGATCAAAATGAAGCTGGCATAGGCTCTCCTTTGACAGCTGTTTCAAATATAGAACTCATCACATTGTAATTCTTTCCCAGTATATGCTTAGAAACATGTAAAACACCAACAAGCCTGAGACCCTATTGTTCTCTTCTGCACGTTCTGAACGGTTGTGTAAATGTATCTCAAGCCTTGAAGGCCAGATTCTTAGATACTGAAGTCAGAGCACCAGGCTTTGCTATTTATTGTCAATGGCATTAATCAACAAGTGGGGAGTCCCTTCTGTTTCCCTGACCTTTGTATGTTTTCCAGCTTACAGGCTAGGCTTCAGAGGAAACTTCCTCTGAAACTATAAGCCACTAGAGGCCTCCTGAATACTTGAATTGATTTTGCTTCCAGGAAGACAATCTCCTAAAAAGTACATCAGGCTTACAGAAGGAAATGATTCCCAGTTTGCCACGCCAGGCTGACACACAGCGTAGTGAGAGTGAGCAAAGATAGCACAGCTGAAATAAAGAACAGAAATGCACTTGAAATTCAGCTTTTAGAATACAGCCCATGTAATATTGAGTCACGGTGAATTACTCATTTCTATTTAGCCTTTATCTGTTATAACCTGATTAGAGACAGAAACTACATTCCTTTATTCAGGCATGAGGCCAATATTCATATTAGTAATTTTTGGCCAAAATAAATTCTACAAACTTTGGTCAAAATGCTTAATCCAATAATGCAAATGTAGGGACTCTAAATAAACCATCGCACAGCAATCTCTCTGTTTATTTTTTGTTTGCATCCTCACACCTTCTTTCTCTTTTCCTGTAGCTCATTTTTTTCTGGTGCACCAGCCTCATTTGTGTTTCCCTCTTTTGCATAAGCATCCATTGCGAAACCCCCATGGATATCAGAGATACTTCGATGACACAGTTGATGCTTCCTCTCTGAGCTATGCCAGGTTTGCCCATTGATCCAGGAGCATGTTCCTGCTCATTAATGCAAGGTCACCCCTAATTCCCTCCTTCTGCTCTTTACCTTCCAGCCCTCAGGGGGACAGATACATGGAGGAGAAACCCGCTTGCGTTCTGTGTCAAGAAGCTGCTTGGTAGCTTGCTGCTAATTACTTTGGCTACAATAATTCTTAACCCGATTACAGTGATACAAATTAAAGCACTCTTGGCGAAGGACAGCTAAATCCACGTGTCAGACACCAGAGCCTTGGTTTATTTAGGGACATTGCATTTCTTCTGATCTTGTTACCCAGTTTTCCATCTTCTTTGGGTAATCCTGAGTAAATCTTTCTGCAGTAGAAATCAGCACCACACATATAGGCCCAGATTATTAGAGAGGTCTTTGAAACCGTCTCATGAGATTCTTCCCACAGCCATTTGGGGCAGTCAGGTCCTCCTGCCCCAAAGGATGAAAACCAACCAGTGATGTTGGGAGCTCCCAATGATGCATCTTGACAAGACCTGATTTTTTTGAGACATTGCTTGCATCCTATCCTTAAAATCATCCTCTGCAATGTGCTTCAGTGTCGGTCCACCAAAGGAACTTGCTAAAAATAGAGGTCTATGTACTTGTCCAGCCTTTGGCCTTTGCTCATGCAGATAGGATGGCTGTCAGCTACCTTTGTTTCCAGTGCCTTGGGTGCAAAAAGATGGTTCTGCTTTCCATGTTCCTCAAAAAAACAGTTCTTCTTTTGAAGTGTGAGTTAGGTTGTGGAAAGAATAATTATTTCCTTGATAAATAGACACCACCTTGTCCTTGCAGCATCTTTCTGCATCTGTTTTCTTTGCTCTGGTGAGGATCCTTTTTATTTAGGTTGATAATGAGACCATGCTGGCAGCTAGGAAGTTGGACTTCTCCCTCTTATCAGTCCAGCTGGGTCAGTGTAGCTGAATCTCTCGACTGCTGTAGTCATGTGCTAGAAACTATGATGGATTTCTGCTAAAATAACATTTTCAATATCCTGTGAATAACATACTGATCACTGAATTAGTTCCTTAGTGAGAAGGAAAGTAACAAGATTAAAGAGAAACCTGGGAACAGATTTAGTTCTCTTTTCTTTCTTTTACTCTGACATTTATCAAACTAACCTCCCTACAAGTCAGAACTATATAAATATTGAGTAAAGACTGCAGGATTTAACAGTTAGTTCATGCCACATAATTATTAGCCTCTGGCACCCTCTTATTCATTTGTAAAGCCACTAACATGAATGTATTGTACCAGATAACAATATTGTCGGGTATTTTATTTAGCAGGTCTATTCTGTTGCAGCTCCCTTTCAGAGCACCTCAGCTGTACTCTATGCAACAACCATAATGTACATTTTCTTTACAGTAAGGTACTGCAGTACAGTTGATCTCAGTTTGTTCAGCCATGATATAACCTTCCCTGTTGTAGTTTCATGTATCTTCTGTGAAACTGCACACTGCCATTCGCACTCAATTTGATCAACACAGGAGTATTTTGCAGGGTGGTTTGAAAGGGACAGGTAGCGTGACATAACCTTATACTTAGGTATTTCCAGTGAGTTTTATACAGTTCTGGACATACTTCATTGACTCATCTGCAGGTAGAATGCACTGTATAGCTATAAGGGCATAAGGTTTTATGAACTGGGGCTCTCGGCTAAAATAAAGCTTTCCCAAAATAAGGCTAAACTTGGCATGATAGGAAGATACCCACTGCCTTTCTGAGAGCACATGCTTACATCTTATGTGTGTCTGAGTTAGTGCTGTGTAAACTTCCTGACTTCTTTTACACAGATTTTTGCTTTCAGATGTTAGGAGTGGAACTGGGAAGCTGAAGCCAAAATCTGTAAAGTGTGTTTGAAGGACAAGTGCGAGGTCCTACACCTGGGTTGGAGCAATCCCAGGCACAGCTGCAGGTTGGGCAGAGAAGAGATTCAGAGCAGCCCTGAGGAGAAGGA
>JASSUY010019232.1:4321-22827 GCA_032466535.1 Forpus xanthops | reverse complement strand
TTCCCTGGGCAACCCATTCCAGTGCCTCACCACCCTTACAGTAAAGAATTTCTTCCTCAGATCCAATCTACACTTTCCCTGTTTAAGTTCCTGCATGTTGAATCAAAGGTGGTCATGTCTGATCCTATTTGATACCATGTTTCTTTGACACAAACTGGTGAGACCTTAAAAATGAAAAGAATAAAAGAAGAAAAACCAAAGGGATAAATACAGTCCAGGCAGACACAAAGTGCAATTGACAAATGCCTGTAGAAACCTATATTCATCAGTGCACTAAGAGAATGGCTGAAATGTGGTCCATTTTTGTAGAATGCTTAATGATTATTCCAAATAGACGTCATAGCAGATCATTCAGAGCCCAGAGCATTGTGATGCATATTATGGGAGTGTAATTTTAATGCTCATTTGAGTATTCGGTAGCCATTTCACAAAATACATAGCAAAAACTGTTGCTCAAAAGTAGCTGTTGTTGATATGCAATAGCCGCTTTTAAAAGCTTCAGATCACAGCCTTTTCACTCTTGGGCTTTGATTTATGTTTCCCTTTGAAAACACAAAATAGATTAAGTCACATCATAAAGAAATTGCTTTGAGAATATTCTGCAAATGCACAGCTGTAGGAAACAGGAGGCTATCAGAAAATAATCAAGAATGCTTACTGCAGTCTCTTTTTTTGCCCTTTCCTATATAAGCTTTGCCACTGCCAGTTTGTGAATGTTATTTGCATTGTCTCCACTAGCCTTCAGCTAGCTGCGATTGCTGGGAGAGGACAGGAGCAGGAGGAAAGGCTTGACCTTCTCTGCAGCGACCTCTCTCTATCAGCAGGAGGGAGGAAGCAGTGTGACCGGTATAAAGCCTCTCTAAGGGCTCACTACTGCCTGCTGTGAGGGTCACAGCACACCTTAAGGTTTCAGGCCCTTCCTGTGTTTTTCACAGCATGAGAGAAATGCCCTTTCTCTGCTGCAAGAAGCACTCATCTTTTTTGCTAAGGCAGGAAAATATACATGTTGAGCCCCATGTACATTAAGCCACTTCATCCTACATTGCACAGTGCTTGTAGTCTGTCAGCAGCTGCAAAACCACCTCCTGAAGTGGAGAGGTACCAACCCTCGGGCCAGGCAGGAGACTGGGGCAGAAGTGGTGGGAAATGGAAGTGGTGCTGGGGTGGGACCTGCAGAGAGTGGCTGTATGCTTTCAGCCACCCTGGGCTGCTGCCACCTCCCAGCACTGTTCCTCTGTCCTCTGAGATGGTGATCTCAAACGCCCTGTATTTGTATGTACTCAAACACGATCTTGGCAGATGCTAATTAGTGTTAGTGCCATAATAGACTTCTCCTCCACAACCTCTAACTTTTTTCAACAAACTGGCTTGAACTGCTAAGCTTTGACACTTCATTAGATAAGAATATTATGTAAAACCTCTTCTATGGTAGACACACATACAGAAAATAATTGCGTCACATAATTTTCAGAGGTGGCACAGCTATTTTAGTCCATTTTAGTGACACGAGATGTCAGGAGGTCACTTGGTTTGGGGCTTTTCCATGAAAATAACTGCCTGTCTTTCCCAGCCTAAAGTAACAATAGTAATAATTAGGTTAAAGTGCATTCTCTATCACAATATAAAAAAAATAAAAACCCCAAGTTCTTATTTTTGGTAAGAATATCTTTGTCCAGCATTCTTGGCAGCAAGTTCATAGAGAAGTCTTCAAACACTTGGGGTTTGATCTCCGCTGGAGAGGAGGACAGTGGTAAGGAATGCCCAGGGCAGCGGTTGTTGCTGTGAGGAGGGAGGGAGAACTAGAGGGTTTGAGCAACTTCTGCTCCTTAAATCAGCTCAGTAAGTTGCCATATCATGGTCAGCATATGGGGTTTTGTGCCCAGGGACGGTGCCATTACTGTCAGACATGGCCAACTGCTAGAAAATAATCAGTGGGATCAGGTTAGAAAGAGCAAAGCTGGTGCAGCAGCAAATACTTTCTTTAAAAAAAGTGTCCCAAAACACCACTGCTGTTTCACAGTGATGCCAGTGAGAAAGGAGGTTCTTATGGTGACTTAGCTTGCTCATAGCAGTGCTGGGAGCAGACATGAATGGGCAGTCTCCTGTCCCAGCTGAACAGGAACTGGGTTTGCTTTCTCCAGCATTTCACAGAAATAATCAACCAGCAGCAATGACCCCTGTGAACCTCAGACCTGAAAACTATTGTTCCTGGGAGCATAGCAGTGTTTCAACTGCTGGCAGGGCATCGCTGAGATCAAGTGTAGATGAGGAGGCAGAGCGGCCACTGGCATCCACCTCATTGCAGGCAGGTCTGCAGTGCTGGCTGGCCAGGTCCCACAGTCATTCCATCCCACCCAGTCAGTACAACCATTATCCCCCCAGCACACTGAGACAACAGCAACAGGCTGAAACCTGGCAGACATTCCTCAGTGAAAAGGAGTAAGACAGCAATCCTATCTCCCATGTCTGACCATTGCTTCTGTTTATCTCCCCGGGAAGTGCAGCACAGTACAGGCATAACATTTCAGCATGTCCTTTGAAATCAATATGAGGCCAAAGCAACAACCAGAAATGTTCAAGAGAGAGAGATTAAAGTCGTGTCCAAATCAAACACTGAACTGAATGAAATTCCTGGCCAGGCCACAAAAAGCAGCCTCTGCAGCCCTGCTGCCCTGAGATGGATTGACAGTCTACTCATGTCCCACGGGGTTAGGGTGAGGAACAGCCTGGAGTTTGATTTTGGGCCCCCTTGGATTCTTCAGTGGGCTGTCACCTCTGCAACAGTCATCCTTCTGTGAATGTGCAAAGCCTGCATGGGAAAAGGGAAGCTTGTGTGAGGGGTTGAGCTGGGAGATGGATTATTCATGCACACATCTCTAATTCCTCTCGTTTATTCCCCATACGATAGGCGTTTGTATAGAGCCATATGAGCTGAGCTCCAAATAAAGCCAGCTCGTTAGCTGGAGTGGCTGAAATCACTCCAAGCATTTATTATAGGTGTTGGCAACTGACTGGATCAATGCCCCTCTCTCCCAGCACATCTAGTTTGAAGCTGCCTTAACCAGCCTGGCAAATCTACCAAAGCAGCTCTTCCTCTTGTCAAACCAGTTCCACCAGCCTCCAGTAGACCTGGCCTCCCAAACTGAGTCCCATGTTCTAAATACTCAAACCCCCGACTATGGCACTACTGTTCTAATAATTTATTAACCTGCCAAATCCTCCTGGTCTTTTTAAGGTCCTCCCCTTTGACCCAGGGGATCAATGAAAAAACTGAGCCCCAGAGCCCCTAGCCACCTCTCATAGGGCTCTGTAGTCTTCTTAATGAGTCCCAGCTTACTGCTGTCTCTATCACTAGCACATACATGGATCACTAGAAGTGGGTAATAGTCAGTGGGACTGTTTAGAGCAGGCAGCCTCTCTGCAACATCCCTGATCCGAGCCCCTGGTAGGCAACACACCTACCTTGAGACTGGGTCAGGCCAACAGATGGGTGCCTCTGTGACCTTCAAAATAGAGACCCTACTACTGTGGCCCACCACTTTCTCCTGGTGGCACCAGTGCATCAGCTGGTTGTTGTGTGGTGCAGCGTGTGTGTCCTTGTTAGCCCCCTGCAGAACTGCAAAGCAGCTGTGGGTGGGGACAAGATTTAGGAGGAAGCCCCTTGCTTTTAATTGTCCTCTTCCTCCTTTATTTTGTTGGTATTTTTTGTTACAAGTTCCCAGCTTCCTGCATTAACACCCTCCTCCTTTTCTGTGTACACTATGGTGGACACATGAGACCCCTGCACAGTCTGGTCCTGGAGCAAGCAGTCCTGGTTCCTCTCAGCTTCCATGGTATCTTTTAGCTACTGACAGTGTCCTGAGGCTCAGCCCCTGCTGCAGGAGGACCTTCACCGTGTGCAGCCTTTCCCATTGTGCACTCACCTCAAGAGACCAGTGCAGGCACTCTCTGCACCCTCAGCTCTGTGCTGCACCCTTCCCTCTCATCAGCTCTGCCCGCACCTGACGTTACTACCGCCGGGGTGGCCAGAGCAGAGCTGCCAGGCCGGGCTGGGGCTTCCTGTGGCGGGTTTCCCTGCTCAGGGCAGTGCCGTCCCTCCTGGCACCGTCCCCTGTGAGCTGTCAGCAGAGCTCTCTGAAAGCCCTTCAAAACTTGCAGCCTCTGCCTAGGGTCTGTAGAGGTCCAACTGCAAAACAAGGCCTCACTGCTGATGAGTATCTAAACCTTAGTAACACAATCTGGTTTCTACCAAGCGCTCTCAGGTGTGGCTCCTACCAGCTGGTACCTTCCAGCCCGTTTTGGTCATGGCAAGAAATGGTACGGAAGGATTCCCAACCTAGGCAAAATATCTGTCTCCCATGGAGTTGTGAGAGAGAAACATCCAGTGGTTGCTTGTTTCTGTGTCCCCCAAATTAGCTGTCAGGTTCAGTACACCAGGGCCAGAAGCCAGGTTAGCTTTCAACCAGTTTGAAGCCACAAGAAAGTGTCAAGCTTTGTTATCACCATTTTGCATGCAGCCCCATTCACTTTGAGGTAAAGCATCTTACTGTTTTTTTTTTTTGCTCTTACCTGTTGTCAGAGAAAAAGGTACTTAAATGACAGAGGTAGAGTTCCTGACACCTGGTATCCTGTGTCCTGCTCTTCTGGATTTCATGGACCGTGTCCTGAATTAATGAAATGGGAATCCCAGTTCACTCTGGTAGGTACTCACCATGGGGCTCCGCCCTCACTGGGGCTGGTGAGAATCAGAGGGAGCAGAGCTGCATGTGCACCCAGGAATGGCCTTTGTGTGGAGCAGGGAATTTGTGTCCCTTAGAATGTCTAGTGCCAGGGCTATGGTGATGGGGGTAATTGAGGGGTTGACACACCAGCATCACTCACCACTGTGTGCCAACAAGCACCACTTGGTGTGGATGGTATGTAGCACCTTGTTCAAAGGCATTTCTAATTTACAGTTTCTTGGCTTTCAGTGGGTAACATGTGGTGCTTTGGGTTCAGCTTCCTTTATCTGTTTCTTCTTCTTTTTTTTTTCTGCTTCTTGTATCTTGGGAAATCCTAACTTTTTTTTTTACTTTTTATTTTTCCCGTTTTAATTGTGTGAAATCAACTCGGAGTGAAAAGGCCACAAAGAAACTTCTTGACGCCGAGTGAGTCTACAGCTGTGTCTTTGTTCTCGGTGGAGCTAAAGACCACATTAATCAGAAACTTCGCTGACCTTGTCTTTACTACCTGAAGACTGAAAGACAAAAGCGACACAGTCTGGCCACATTTAAAAATTCAATTAAAAAATGCCTGCTGCAGAGGGATAAACATTATGGTAGACGTCAGTGGGGTTAGATGTAACTGTGATAAAGGCAATGCCTTTTTCTCCCTCTATTCTTACTTTCCCCCCCCAAAGAGAATAAAGCCTAGCTTCTGTTTCTCGTTCTGGTTATGACAACTGTGTATATGACAAAGTGTGCTCAGTGGTGTCGTGTAGCTGATGTTGGGGCTTATAGTAAAGAGCAAGGTGAGAAATTCCTGAGAGGAAATGGCAAGCGGGAAGTCACGAAGCAAAGCTACTAGAGTGGACCTGAACAGAAATCACCTTTTGTTACTCTATTTTCAGACTACATTGATCTGATAACATACCACCTCTTCTTATAGCCCTGCAGAAGCAGACTGAACAAGGATGAGGAGGCCTCACTTGGAGCCTGACACACCTTCTGGAGACATAAGCAAGGTGAGGGGAGATGTAGTAACACAACTCCTTCCCTAAGGATGAAATGGAGAGCCTTTCATTATGGCACCCAGCTGTGCCTTACTGATTTTTATTATTGACATGTTAGGCAAAACAGTGGATATCCGGTCACCTGAGAACGAGCAGCCAAACTGAGGAGAGAAAATCAAGTGAAACCCCTTGTCACTGACAGTGACAGGCAGTCATCTCTCCCCTTCTGCTGGCAGGCACTGGACCACACTGGCCAGCAGGGAAGGTGGTGTCTTGGCTTCGATGTGACAAATTAAATAAGGTTTATCTTCTCTAGGTTGAACATTCAGTTAAATAAAGGGGCAAACTCCTTCCTTAGAACGTCCTCCGGCCCCGCCAGCCCCCCCGGGGCCTCTCCTTCCCCGACTTGCCAGCAGTCTGCCTGTTGGACTTCTTTGCATGCTGAACCTTTATCCACCCTCCCTCGCTGATTCTGCTCTCCCCTTCACCCCTCCTGGGCTCACATTCATCCTGTGGTGGCATGCCCGGGATGGCCTTGGGCTGGGGAGAGCTGCGGGAGTACCTCCGCTGCTGGGAGGACTGGGGGGTTGCTGGCAAGGAAGTCCTGAAGGCTCTCCCTGGGAGCTGTGGGGGCACCGGGGAGCTGGTCTCACTGCGCCGCCCGTCCGAGGAGCTGCGGGAGTTAGCACCGTGCGAGGCGTTTCTGCCTTTGCTGGCAGACCTGTCTCTCTCCGAAGCAGTGTCGGAGGCTGTGCTGGAAGTGCTGCTGCCTTTTGAGTTCAGGTGCAGATTTGAGAGGTTTCTCATCAGACTGTGTGAAAGGGGAGAGGAGTTTCTAGAGTGGCTGATGGATGTGAACTGGTAACTGACAGGACCGCGTGTTCTCCTCACGGCAGCGGCGTAGGAGTCCTGGCTGCGAAGGTAGGGCAGGTAGTGGGTAACGGTGGTTGGGCTGTGGGGATGGCCGTGCTGATGAGAAATGGCTTTCGCTATTTGGTGCATCCGCAGCGTCTGCATCCACTGGCTGTCAATGCCTGGCAGGGAAAAGGAAACAGAGTCAGCTTTATGTGAACGTCAGTGAACTGCTCTCTGGTTTGCCCAGGGTGTGTGGTTCAGTACCAGGATTTCTTTCAGAAGAACATCAACATACCTCAAACCACCCTTGCCCTCCCAGCCGTGCAGCGAATAGTCCTAGGTTTCAGTATGTTCAGTGTTATGGTTGAACATAATGTTAGACTTTTAATGTAGTAAAAGGACAAAGGGTAATGGTTTTAAACTGAAAGAGGGTAGATTTAGATTAAACATTAGGAAGAACCACTGTGGCATTGTGAGACACTGTTGTTTAGGGAAGTTGTGGATGTCCCATCCTTGGAAATGTTCAAGGCCAGGCTGGATGGGGATTTGAGCAACCTGGTCTCATGGAAGGTGTCCCTGTCCATGGCAGGGAGCTGGAACTAGAAAATCTTTAACATCCCTTCCAATACAAAACAGTAAATGATTCTACAATTTAAAATAAGTGTAGCAAGTGATACAAATATTTCTGATGCCAGTGTAGATTACAGAGCTTAGATTAGAAGACACCGAACCATCCATTTGGTTGTTCAGGTAGGTTTCCACTCTCAGGTGCCTCCTTCTCTTCTAATGCAAGCTGGTTTTATACATTTCCTGTGATGCTCCTGGCAGCCTTGGCAGATTTCTCAGCAGCTTTCATTGCAAAGGAGCCTGGAGATCACTGCAGCAGGCATGGAGTGGGCACTACAAGGTGCCAGCACCGTTGCAGCATCACCCTCAACCTGCATCTCTAGCAGCAGCCATGGTCAAGCCATTTGTTACTGAGGACAGACACAGGCAGTGAAAACCCTCAGTGCAAATCCCTGACAGGGCAGGCAGACTGACCTCCTCTCACTACTTTCTCTTTAAACTGTTCCACACCACAACAACTAGAGCCATTTCAGTTGTTATTATTGCTACAGACTCAGAAGTCAATCCACTTTGCATGCTCCAGATACTGAGTCTGAGCTCCAGCTACGTCACTGTGGCTTTACACAGAAAATCAACTGGCTTCAGCCAGGATAGCTTAGACAGTGCTTAACTGTGAGCAACTCAGGGCATTACAGTTCTCTCACACCTACTGTCACAGCCTTGGGGTCTTAACAAAAGTTGTAGCTCTTAGAGATCACTGAAATGCTTTTGAAAGGTAGACCTGTGGTTTGCATGAAAGCCTACAGCAAATCCAAGAGTTGTAATTTTCCATTAGAACTTTGATGACTGTCTGGTTTTCTGCTTTATGGGCAGAGCAGAGACCAGGAATTCCTCTTATCCAAGGCCACTCTGGCCAAAAACCATGGAGTGCTGCCTAAATGATTTTGCTCTGGAGATTGTTCCTGTTCAGATGTAAGGGATGGTCTCTTCCATTCCCCCTTTCCCCAGACTTTGTTTGAATCCCAAGAGATTTAAATCACTTCAACTTACTATCAAATATGCCAAAAGGAAACTGTCCTTCCTGTGACACTGACACATGGATACCTCCAGCTGCACTGAGAGATAAACCTCCTTTCATGGAAAGACAGATGGGTATTGCCTTCTCTGCTTCTTAACCTCCTTGAAAGTCTCGTTTTCCAAAGAAACATGCATGCTGAAATGTACTTGCAAGATACCATTTGCTCTGTCATGCCCTCTTACCAAGGCTGTGGATATAAAACACAGACCTTATAAACCTGGAAGCAGCAGGCTTATGACTTGAGTTTGGGTCTTTGTTATCGACTCTCAGCTGGCCACCAGGTCTGATGCTGTCCTGAAGGAGGGACTCCCTTTGGTGGCTTCAAGCTGTCCAGTCCCTGCTCCTTATGGCCAGCCATGGTCTCTAGCCCAGAGACCTTGCAGTGTGTCCTGTGGGGCTGCCTCTCACCTCTGTTGGCCTGGGAGGCGTCTTTCTTACATGAACTCTGAGCTACCAGCTCTCTACGCTGAACTAAATGCTATATGTGGCAGTCCCCAGAAGTAGTACTTTCACTGCTGGTTATTTTAGCCTCTTAGACAGGTATTACCCTTACCTTTGTGCTTGGATTTGGTAGTGTTTTAAACCAGGGGAAGGTGGTCTGGTAAAGAAGACAGGACAAGAGGTTTGCTAGAGCTAAGGCATAACTTTCATACTGGTGAGTAACGCATCTTCTCTGAACTGTGCCTATTTACCTGGGTACTGACAATATATTAGTGCCTTTGTATAACAACTCCTTGTGCTAAAGCTCTCCCACTGCTCACCAGAAAAAAATGAAAGCAGCTTGGTTTACTGTGGCAGAGACAACCTATGGAGGTACAAGACCACAATTTGGAATGGCTGTATGGCTCATCACCCCAAAACCAGGACAACCTCCATCAACAGAGGTAATCTGCAGAGAAGATGTATCTTTCAGGACATGTTCTATATCCCACCTGCATGACAAATCACAGTTGTGTTGCAAGTGGATCCTAATTGCTTAGGAGTAAGAGCAGCCATTTTAGATGTGCTGAAAGCACTGGCCCCCAAAATTGTCAAAATAGCTGTGGAAAACTCCATTATTCCCAGTAGACAGAGAGTAGAGATATGTGAGATTATCTTCTTTCCCAGCAGATGCCTTCCTGACATCCTGGCTGAGGAACACATCTTCACCCCAGGCTTTGCATACTTTCTGTGGGTGTTACAATTCCATATAAAT
Organism: Forpus xanthops; assembly: GCA_032466535.1. NCBI lineage: Eukaryota > Metazoa > Chordata > Aves > Psittaciformes > Psittacidae > Forpus > Forpus xanthops. Next base: position 13,422 of record JASSUY010019232.1, on the reverse strand, counting down.
ACTTTTGCTATGACTCCGCAAAACTGAGCATGCTCTTGTCATGGTGAAGAGGGGTGGATTTGGATGAGAAGGGCAAATTTGCTGGCTGATACCCTGATACAGCATCCCCAAGCAGACTTTAGAGAAAAGCAGGCCTGTCATCATGGAAAGGCTACTGTGGACATGTACATACATGCCAACAGAGTGAGGAAGAAGCCTGGACCATAGATAGAAATGCCTCTCCCAGTGACCTGCTACTGGACGGGACTGAAAAGTTGACCCAAAGCCAGCCCAAGGAAGGGGCTTGAAAAAGTTTCAGGTTCTAAGGGTGCTTACTGTTGGAAGATGTGAAGCATTTGGGGATTTTGAGCAAAAATATCTGAGCTCTGTCTGCTATTGATGTAACTACAAGTGATGACAGTAGATGAAAGTTATGTAGCTAATCACCATGGCCTGCTTCCAGCATACTTCCTATAGGAGCATACATGTCAGCCCCCTTAAATCACATAGTGATATAGAATATGTTACAACGCAAAGTTTAGCTTTTAAGCTGTGCCATGGTTTAAGCCCAGACATCAACCCAGAACCATGCAGCCCCTTACTCACTCCCCCACCTTCCTTCTCCTGCTCCTGGAGGGATGGGGAGGAGAACTGAAAGAATGTAAGTCCCATGGGTTGAGATAAGAACAGTCCAGTAACTAAGGTATAACACAAACCACTGCTGCTGCCACCAAAAATAATAATGATAAGGGAAGTAACAAGGGAAGAGAATACAACCGCTCACCACCCACCGATACCCAGCCCAACCTGAGCAGTGATCCAGCCCTTCTGGGTAACTGCCCCCAGTTTATATAGTGGGCATGACATGCTGTGGTGTGGAATACCTCTTCGGTCATTTTGGGTCAGGTGTCCTGTCTCTGCTTCCTCCTGGCTTCCCCTCCTCCCTGGCAGAGCACGAGACTCAGAAAGTCCTTGGTCAGACTAAACATTACTGAGCAGCAACTGAAAACTTCAGTGTTATCAGCGCTGATCGCAGGCTGAAAGTCAAAAACACAGCACTGCACTAGCTACTAAGACTGAGAAAAATGACTGCTACTGCTGAACCCAGGGGAGCTGAGTAAGGCATGCCATGGTGCTCCTGTACACATCTACAAAGACATCACAGCGACCACCATGCCAGCTGATGCTGCTAGATGTGCACTGTTGCTGGAACAGAACAATGGATTTGACTTTTTGCTGTTCTCCCGATATACACCTTGCCCATGTCAGCAATAAATTTCAGTGTACTGACTTACTTGAGTCAGATCTGCTCCGTGAATTCCCCTCCGAGTTGGGAAGTGAGGTGTGTATCATGAGCTGTACTGTCTCCACCTCGTCCTGCGCTTTCACCTTGCTCCAGCAGATAGAGTGGATGTGCTTGGTGGATTTGGGAGCTCTAACGTCACTCTGCTCAGGAAGGACACAACATACATGAGGACATAATGCACATGAGTACATAACCCACTAAACTATCCCACGAGGGAACTTCCACCAGTGCCTGGGCAGCAGCAGCACTTTCCATATAGAGACTATTCTGCAAAACGACTTAGCCAGTATTTTTAGACTCTAGATAATTTTGGCTGGTATTTTGTGATTATGCTAAAAATGTGGTAGTGAATAATTTTCAATTCATGTACCATGTGGAGGAAAGATCTGAATGCCTTCCTCTACAAACACAAAAATATATTTTACTAGTTATAGTAATGTGAGCATCAAACGGGCAGTGCTTTCTGCTAGAAGAGGTGGGACTAAGGAGGTATTTTTGCAAGGGAACCCTCCACAAAAGCTTACTGAAGTATCAAGCTCTTCAGTTTGCTGTTAAGGGCCTATGAATCCTGTGAGAAACTTCAGGCTGAAAGAAAACTACTGTTCTTCACTTCTGAGACAGGCAAGCAAGGTCCTGTCTCTCCATCACTGCTTGAACCCTTGCTCAGGACAGAGCTGGAATCTCAATTATTAGCCTTCTTGTGACATACAGCATTGGTCTTTATAAACACTTTTGTAAGCAACTGCAAACTCTTTTTACAAATTTCTATCACATAAAATGGTCTTCTGGGTTTTATCTCACTTTACTCGACTTCTTATTTTGCTGCTTCTCCTGTTGTTCCTCCGCTCTCCTAATCAGCAGTTTAGTGGAAAGGTAAAAATCAGTCTTTTCCAGTAATGCAAACAACACTGACCGTTACACTTCAAGCAAAAGGGGTTTTTGTCCTTGAGAAGAAGAGCTACCCCAGGCAGCAGTCTGAGGACATTGTCTCTGAAAACTTCATTTCTCTTTTGCTCTGAACTTTAGTTTTACAATTCATTACAGGCTGCCGAGACTTGATTATAGGCTATAACAAAGCCAAGAGGATGCTGTTTCCACACCTCCCGTGTAGGTTTTACCTTAGGTAAACAATTTTTTAATTTGTTTCTTACAGCTTACCTCGTATGTAACAACACATTCTACAGACTGGTGTTCTTCTATCCCCACAATCCATTTCTCCATTACAAACGGTGGCTGAAAAAAACATGGTGGGAGTTTTATAAGGTGCTCTTCATCTCCTGACTTGTTTCTGAAACATCCCAAGGATATTTTCAACATTTGCCTTTTTCTCATCCATTTCCATACTGTTAACATCAATACTTTTCTTAAAATCTTACGAGACAAGCAATATATTTTGGAATTATTTACCTTTTTTTCCAAAAGCAATCTGAGAAGAGAATTCTGTAAATAACAGACAGTAGGTAAGACAGCATAGAATGCTTTCATGAGGGCACAAACCTTTTTCATTTTTGTGCACGTACAGGTTTTATTCTGCTAGACTTACAGAGGCCAGCAAGAACAAAGACCTACAAATCCTTACAGATATTTCCTCACAGATATAAAAATGTTAAAGTATGTGAAAAGTTAATGTTATTGTAACCAGTTATTAGTTTATTTAATCCCTTTTCTTCTTTTAAAGGAAAAAAATTTAAATGTCCAAGATGAAAATTAAACAGGAAATAATAATAATGGTAGTAATAGTAGTAATAATAATATCACAAGTGCTGTTCCAGAAGTCACTAACTATGAAAATTGTATTAGCATGAATTAAATACAAAAATCCTTTTTTGACTCTCATACTCTCATATCACATTTTCCTTAATATTCTGACTGTTGATGATCTGATTTTCAGATTTTCTTTTAGGAAAAAATAAACAAAGGTTCCCCAAGAATTTAGCTAAAATATTCAGAGTTAAAATCAGTCAGGAGTTTGGGGGTTTTATCAGTGTGCATTAGAGCAGCATTCTAATTGGCAATCAAGCCGTATATTTTTCCATTTAGAAATCTATTTTGTGAGCTATTATCAAGTGGAGCATATTAATAAGAACAAACAATTAAAATAACAGCAAACAGAATGCCCTCTGCATTAACAAAGCCACTGTTGCTTACAGCAAAAGCAGTCTAAATGCTGGCTGGTAACTATTTGCAGGTAGGTTCTGAAATAAGATAAAATGCCCAGTGACACTGAATTGCAGATGTTCAGTGCTGCACTGTCTCCTGAGGGGTTTCAGTTTCTGCAGCCCATCGTTGCATGACAGAGGGAGTTTTAAAACGATGTGAAAGTTCTAAGCCCAGACAAATCACATGAAGTTTCAACCTGGAACATTTAAATCAGTTTCTTCTCTTGAAAAGGAAAGTAATTTTCTGAACATTCTTTTCTTTAAAAGGGTCAATAAATTCAGAGGATATAACATGGAATTAGAAGCAGAAAATATAAATTAGCTCCTTCTCTTATTTTTCTATTGTTAGCATTATTGTCAGCTTAAAAGAGAACCAAAATACCTAACTCCTATTATGATACAAATCTGTTTAAAATGTGCATTTTATTTAAAAGCTGTCAAGAGACTGAGCTTCCGCAAGCACAAAAGTCGACTGCTGTGGTATTTTAATGTCTTTGTTTGAGATCTGTGAATTTGTGAAAGCTTTAAGGCTGTAAATACCTTTGTCATCTTTAAAATCTCTACATCAGGTAGGTTAGTGTTGAATGTCACATCTTTTATGTAGGTTATTGCAATTTCATCCCCGTCCATCTCCATGTACATTTTCCATTTACAATCCTATGAATAATAAAGAAAGCAAGCTGGATTGTTAGAATACAAATAAAAAAAAAACCCAGCAAACTGAAACAAAACCGAAAGCCAAAACAACCCAAAACCCAACCTTCATCCTAAAATACCTAATTCTGAGGGGAAAAATAATAACCCAGTGAGAGAGATAAGGAACATGTACTTATTTTAAGATATGCACATTTTCCTAAACATGTTGACAGTAGAAAGTGTTGATAATAGAAAACCCGCAGGTTCTCTTGTTCACTCTTAACTTAGCTCGCCCTGGAAGACAGTTGCCACACTGACAGGTCTGGATGTCTTTAGAGGTATGGATCCCCTGAGGGATCCTAGGAGTTAGGTTCACCCATCTGGATGGAGCTCCGCACACCCGCACATTGGCAGGGGCACAGGGCAGTGGTGGGAGCCATTACTCGTGGTCACAGACAGTGCCAGCAGCCAGACCTAAAGACATTTTCCCAGTGAACCCAGGAACAAATGTCCAGAGAGTAGCGGGAACTCTTAAGACAGTTGCCAAATAATAGGCAAGAGGATGTTCAGTTATTTCAGATACTAAGTGCTCAGCGAGCACTGAGCATCCTCAGCTTCTGCTTACCTCCAGCTGCACTATTAATTATAAGCAAGCTCAGTTTAGAATATAATCATAGTGACTCTAATAAAGCAAAGCAATGAAAAGTATCCTTAAATCATCCCATGAGCTGAACATGGGGCCAACATCCAACACTTTGCACAGTTTTGAGCCTGCAGAAGCTGACAGCGCTGGCATTATCCTGCAGGACAACCCTTGCGGGCTCTGACTGCTGGGTCTGCAATTCAATGCTTGTTGCCAGGGAGGCTCCCACTGGGGGCTGGAGACAACCTGTCCATGGTGCAAACCAGCCAACATTTGCTTAGTGTGTCTGGGGATTAGATACTGTGCAGTGCACTGAGCTCCTCCAAAAATCAGTACCCTGAGGGACAAGAGGGTTGCAGTGAAGCAGTGTCTCCATCTCTGTGCAGGAAGGAGGGGATGTGCCCTTCACAGAGACAGGAGCTCCTCCAGACATGCCACGAGCTCAGGAGGGTTTGTGCCCACTGTGTACCTCTGGCTGGGCAGGTCAGGTCTCAGTGACTGCGGGAGGCAGTTTTCTCCCCTGCTCTGCTCAGAAAATGCAACAACTATCAATGGGGAGGGACACAGATGGCTGCCTACGGCCAAGGGCTTGCATAAGCAGCTATTTGCACACACAAATGTACAGCAGCCTAAAAAGTATCCGTTCGCACATGCGATTATCTAGTGTTTGCACGTGCATCTCTCATAAATGTAACGTAGGAGCTCAGCCCTCAGAAGTCTCAAAGCTTTCAATCAGGCATTGAATTGGCAATTCTAAGATAAAAGAAAACTGGAGCATAATCACTTCCGAACCATGACAACAGATTATGCTTATGAAAGCATTTGGCCCTGTGTGTCCATCTGTCCCCATTGAAAGCTTTCATGTTTTACGAGCAGAGTGGACATATGAGTTGGGTTTTGCATTGTCCCAGTGCAAGTCTGAGTGATGGGAACTGCGGTCCAGTGGCCAGAGCACCAGACCACAACTCAGAAGCACTGAGTTCAGTTTCCTGTTCTGGCATTGTCTTCTTGCGAAACATGGTAAGGTGCTGAAGTTGCCCTATGCCTCTGTTTCCTGTACCTGTTTGCAAGACTTTTTTCTGTGCTCCTTTTTCAGGTTGTGAGCTAACCCAGGGTTACGAATGCCTCTTCCCAGGTAGGTACAGCATGATGCACTGGTCCTGACATCATCTGAGAACTGTAACTGAACAGCAACAGCAACGCAAGCTATCTCTGACTCCTCCTTGCCTCTCAAACTGTGCTCCTCTCCCTGCCCACACCATCCTTATTGTCAGAATTTTGCAGGACTTCCTAAATTCACACTACTTGGATTCCCCACTGCAGACTGAACCCAAGGTTAGAGACAAGATGCTTGATGACATTTGTAAGTTTTACAAAAACATCTGAGCCAAGGAAATAACAAACATAAATGACATATTATCCTCCAATTAACTCAGCACATATGCTGTCATATAAGACCAGCGCCACACACCCGAGAGCTTGAGCCGCACCTTGTGCCAGCGCTTATATGCCTTCACAACTCAGTGCTGTTCACTCACATCTCCATACAAACCCGATCTGACAAACCTGAGTTCATTTTAATAAACGACATAACTAGAACAACCACCTCTAAGGAAAAGGCTGTCAAGCTGTGTAAGCCCAGGATCTGGCAGGCGGTGGGCACCTGCCAGCGCCTGGCCCCTCTCCGGATGTGCGGCGTATGCAGGAGCCTTCTCCGTGCGGTAACAAATCAGGCTGCCCCACGCAGCTGTGGATGCAGGAGCCCTGCACAAACACCGCCTTCCTCGACTCTGAACTGCCACTTTAGAGACAGAAATGCACTCTCCCATCCTTCAAATCCAGCCCCCAAACCTCTGGTCCTCCTTGGAGTCTTCTCCAGCTTTGCCATGCAGATACCAGAAGGGCAAGTTACCATGCTAAGCATAACTTGTCTGCTCACTCAGAAACACATGCCAGGTTTTCATTTTGTATTATTGTAAAATCATCAGTGGAAAGGGGAGAGAGAAAGAGAGAGAGGAAGAAACAGGCAAATAAAGAGGGGAGAGAAAGGGAAAGAGAGTCTGGTATAAAGAATTCAAAAGACAAAAAGAAGGAAGGAAGGAAGGAAAAGGAAGAAGACAGCAGCTAGGTGACTTCAGAATCAAGTCACTTGGAAAATATCTGTGATATTGCTTATCTAGGATAAATAGGTGGCTACTCCTCTTAGAAACTTGGTAACCATTTTGTTAATCCCACAGCAGGTACTGCAAGATCAGTGTGCTGCAAAGAAACGTATTTTCCTGTTTTTCAGCTGAGTTCTAGGTTCTCATATAGCAATGAACAGGAGAGAGATGCTCAGTCACTTAAGCAAAAATTTGGCTAGAATAACCAAGCATACAAATTCCAGTCCTTTGACAAATTAGCGCTGTAAGATTTCCTGAATTGAAACTACATTTAGTGCCAGATATATGCGGGGAAATAATGTGGAAATGGCTTGTTCAAAATGCCTGGTTGATAAATATACTTACACAAGTCCTTCAAAGAGATTTGCCCGAACATCTTGTAATTCAAGAATTAAACTATCAGTGTTTACCTGCTCAAATTTGATACAAAGAATTTCAAGTTTTTGTTCCTAAAAAAGATGCCAAGTTTCAGACCTGAGAAGCAGGACCAGCAAAACTTTGTGTAAAAACCATTTCTGAATAACTCCTTGACAAAGCCAATAAATCAGCAGCCTCTGCAAATGATTGTAGAACAAAAAAAGCGCAAATCACACACAGGTATTTGGAACCACTTCTCAGCTTCTGAGCAGAAAATAAGAACACTTTAAAAATTAAGCCTCTAGCTTACTGTGGTGACAATACTCCTTTAACCCCATACGCGCTAAGGTCTGCAGCAAAAACCAAAAGAGGAATGAAAAAGACCAGGCACAGGCTTTAAGCAACAAACATGCCTCCCGCAATGACAGCATAGAACTCTCACTGGGGAGACACCTCATTTTTCCAGGAGGCTCAAATCCAGGATTTGTTTCAAAATCAGTGGTTGCAATAAACTTCTTTTTTTGTTGGTTTGTTTGGTTTTAGGACTGAAGAAAAAAAAGGCAATGGCACTGTAGCAAGCAACTGGCTATTAGAAATAAAGTAGGGTGTAATGCAAGATGAAACAAATGTGAAAAAAACGTTGGTCATGCTGGTACTAAAAGTAGTAGCATGTTTATGATTTAGGTCCCCAGAAGCTCCTTTACATTCTTAGCTATTATCTATCTCAGCTGCTGAAACCTGCTGTTATAAAGGCATTAGAGTAGAACATCTAGTGACAGCACTTGGGTTATTTATCATTATGTATCACCCTGCTACACTACATTTTATTATTCTGGATTTAAAGGAAGATAACACAATTATGGTTAATTTGCTTCTCTTCTTTATATATATAGTGTCATGACCCACCACAGCTTTGTCCCATGAGATATTTTTAACCAAAAAGAAATCCACAAGAAACTCTCCCTAAAAATTCCATTAATAACCTCTTGTAGCGTGTATAGGTTGCAGGGTCTGGAACTAAGAATGTTTTAATCTCTTCAGCAAAACAATGTCTCATAATGATGTACAGGACTATTGCTGCACTGATGAAGAATCATACATAATTCAGCACCTTTCACTTGGCACCACTGTGATATCCTCATTAGCAGTGGCTCACAGTGGCTGTCAGATGGTGTCCATGCGAATGCAGGCATTATATTGTCTTTGAGATGTGCAGCTGCTTCCATGACACTGCCAGTATATAAAAACATGACGCCAGTTTGTTTTATTTAGTGCTAAACCTTCCAGTTTGTAAAAACAAGGCTGACACAGAGCCTGACATGAGGCAGTGAAAATAATTAGCTCTCATTTTCTCAGCCTCCTATTTCCTTCTCCCCGCTGTGTTCTCTTTCCACTAAACCACCACATGTCAGTCGAAATGGGAGGCAATTAGTGGGCTCATTTCAGTCCCCACAACTGTGCTGAAAAGAAAGTATTTATGATGGCACAATGAACAGCTGAAAGATTAAATAACATTTGCCTTTTGAAAAGAAAATGACTTCTAGCTAAATGGGCAATTTTTGATTATTCTCAAACAAGCTTAGAGTAGTTGGTTTTTAAAATACAAGAAAGGAAAATGAGTCATTTTTAGGTGAAAGAATCAAATAAAACTTGACACAGTAATGCAAATAACTGATGTTTTATTGCAAAATATGTAAATGTGTTATACCCTTAACAATGGCTGGTGTCTCAGGTCAGGGCAGGCTGTTGCCAGCCAGACTCCAGCAAGAGAAGGTGGCTCCACCGCCGGTTTTATTTCAGCTGTGCAGGCAGAAAAAAACGGGGGGGGGGGGGAGTGGGAGGCCTTCGAGAGAGTTGGT
>JASSUY010019230.1:0-26691 GCA_032466535.1 Forpus xanthops | reverse complement strand
TCAGATCCAATCTAAACTTTCCCTGTTTAAGTTTGAACCCATTACCCCTTGTCCTGTCACTACAGTCCCTCATGAAGGGTCCCTCCCCAGCATCCCTATAGGCCCCCTTCAGATACTGGAAGGCTGCTATAAGGTCTCCACGCAGCCCTCTCTTCTCCAGGCTGAACAGCCCCAACTCTCTCAAACAAGTGAAATCCCCTCTTTTCTTCCAAGCCACCTTTTTATAAAAATAGAGTTGCCAATGATTATCTTTCTTTTTTATCAGAAGTGAAACAATCAAAGAAGCTGGATATATATCTACAGTACAGTGTATAAAGGCTATTCAAACTTCTTTTGGTAAAGATTAACAACATCCATGATTATGACTCAAGTTCCATAATCTCTCAAGGGTCAGCATTCATTCAGTTGAAGCCTATGCCACTAAGTCCACTTTAGTCGAGCCAGCGTGGACAATAGTGGATTTGCCTACGCATACTGCAAATCCTAGATTTTAACAGGCAAAATCATATATTTTCATTTTAGCAATGTTTTCCACTATCTGTGCCACTATCATAAGAACCTAAAAAGAACATTTTAATTCCTACTCATTTTGCTGTTACGTATTTAGTAATTGCATCCATATATTTGAATGGAGATCAAAGTAATACAGACAATTTATCTAACTTCTTTTTTCCAAGATCATTTTACAATGCCAAAACATCTCTGCATGCACATACTGTTTGCTTTTTAGAGGGAAGCTTGGCTGCTGCATTTCTAGTCACTGCCAGCCGCAACAGCCAGACTGGCACAGCATTTGTAACATGCAGAGCCATCAGTCACAGTATATAGTTTGAGTAAGAAATGTAGGTGGTTCCAAATCTTCAGCAGTCACTAGCTAATCCTTGGCAAACGAGCTGCTGGCAAAACATAGCCTGGCAAAGGGAACAGAAGGAGAAAAAGCCAGCCAAAAAAAAAAAGTGCAGTTCTGTGCATGGCACAATTCTGCAATTCTGTTTGTTTTTCTCCTCCAGCAGGAAAAAAAGAGCAACTGTGGAAGACAGAACAAATAACTGTTTAGAATCAGCCCTTCGGCTGTAGACAGAGGTTTTGACTTTGGATCTTTCATTCTGCTGCAATATTTAAACCCTCTGTACCTTGCCTTATGAGCTATACCTACAGTTAACAATAAAAAAAGCACGCTCAGGAACTGTTCTGTAACAAAAGTTCATTGCAACATAAGCTGGGATCTACATTTTTACTATCACTAGCTTCCAACTCTCTTTGCAAATAATGTACAATGCATTAAAAAAAAAGCAAAGCAGAACCACTCTCATGTTAATGATGCATTTCATTGATATTTTTGGCTTGCCTAATCACACTCTTTCAAAGTTTCCATTTTTCTTATTGACAGCATGGTCAGTTTTGTGGACTTAGTTTATCATACTCCATCCATGTGGATTATTTATTAAAGCCAGACCATTTGCAAACAGACCATTTGCAACACCAAGTCTACATATTCCTCTCACCTCTGGCCCGAGCATTGCTGCAGGGTCTGTAATTGTTGACATTACTTCATTGATTAACTCAATAGGAATATCTCCTACAACCCTTGGTCTTTTGGAATCCTCCAGAGAATAAGGTTCATTATTTTTTCTCTTTTCTCCTAAAAAACAAAACCATGACAAATTAGAAACAACCAAACTGCCACAGACCAGTACTATAAAATCTAGCACTTTTATTATATTCCTTAGTTCGTGTGCCAAGCTTGGGTTTTTTAAATCACTACAGAAAGGGAGAAAGAGAAACAAAGGAAATCTGAACAATGCTTATCACTGCTGCAAGTTTGTCTTTGCAGTAGGGTATTAGCATGAAGCAAGATTAATATACCTCTCCTCCTACACCTCCGTAGTTCACAGTGAAATTATTTTTCCTATTTTATCTCAACATACTCTGCAGTGAACCTCTGTGTTGCTGTCTTGGAAGGTCAGTGCACAACACACAAATTATAGTGCATACTTCGAGACTGGGATTTACTGTAATTAAGTGCCTATTATAGATCGCTTTCACCCTTTTTGTAAACTGAGCAGCATGTACAGTCTGATATATCATACATATTTAACTTAGAAAATCAATGTAAAGTTTCCAAATCAAAACATACCATGTTAATTATTAACTACCCTACTAACGGTGGACTGACCTGTAATACAGCAAAAGCAATTAGTTAAATGCAAGAAAGAGGAGTCTTCCAAAAACTAGTAAAGTTACAATAATACTGATAGAGGCATCTGCTAGCTCAGAATGTTCCCAGGCAAAAAGCTGCCAAATACTAGGAAAGCATACAAACAGGAATATCAGTCCATATTTAACTTGTTCCTGCATTATTTCCCCTAAAGAAAAAGAGCCAGAAAGCAGAATTTTGCCTTTGTGACTAGCACTTGAGATAAGTGAGATAAGTTAGTTTGATTTTATTTATTTCTGTGTTGTTTTGTTTTTTTAAGATACTCTTTCTGAAACAACCAGGTAGTTTAGGGCCCACTATGCCCATTATTTTACACATATGGTATAGACTTTTTTACCACAGTTATAGTACTCTAAATGTATGGGGATCAAACATACATTCATTCCCCTTTTCAGGCTTTCAAGCAGTATAACGGCTTTCTTAACAGTAGAATTTTACTGTTAACATCCCTTCGCTGCTGAAACTTTGATTCCTTTTCTTTATTTCTTACTTTTTAAACAGTTATTCACATGTGAAGAGACCTTCCGTATTATTTCCTAAGAGATTAATTTCTTATTTTAAAACAGAATTTTTTGAGGCAATCTGTCAAAAGCTCTTTGTAAATCCAAATACACAAAACCCTTTCCAAATGCTCACCAATTCCTTCAAGGATATGTACAATTCACAAGTTCTACAAAAGGCACACTGAATTTCCATGCATCACATTGCTCACACATTTATTCATTCTATTCTTAATCAGTATATTGTTGTTTCTTCTAATTCTCTGAAATAGGAGACTTAACATTGACAGTTTCCTGAAGTCTCTTGGAGCCCCTTTTGAAACTGGTTTTGCATTTGTGGCGTTTCAATTCTGTAGCACCAAGGGCAATTCCAGTGACAACTTAGCTGTACAACTTAATAATTAGCTTTTTAGTTTCCTATGTAAATTTTTCTAGTTACTACTCACTACTCATTTTGCTGATCTGTTACTAAAAAAGAAATCTTGCACTCATTCCCACTTCAAAGACCATTTCCCAATTTCTCCCTCAAAGAATATTGCTTTTCAGGAGCCACCTTAAGTTCCACTGCACCTAGAAAGCTAAGAATTCATTTAGCTTTTTCTACTTCCTTGAGGACTTACTTTATATAAGCTCATGATCATTTCTCTGATGTGCAAACTCCCTTGACAGCCTCATTAATCCCAAGGTGTTTGGAAAAGGATTTATTAGGAGAATTTATGCAATGGACAACTTGTTTTCCCAAAAATTTTTTTTCTTTTTTTTTTTTTTAACCCTGGTCTCATTTAGGTTTTAAATTTAACCTGGTTGGTGTGTTTCTGCTTTTCTTCATTGTTCAAATGTATGCAATTTCAGTACCTTGAAAGATTCATATAGAAACAATGCAATGGCTCCTACTCCTCTGCCTTTATTTAAATGAGACCTTTTTTCATTGCTCATAATATGTGTACCCCAAGCAAAGTGGTTTTCAACAACCTCTGGCACCAGCAGACCTTTCCCCATCTGAATTTAAACATTTTTTTTTCATTTTTTTCCTTGCAAATACAGTTGCCATTTCTGCTAGTTAAACATTGCCATAGTTGAGAAAAAGTCTGCGTGTACACATCTTTTAGCAAAACCACCTCATGATCTCTATTGCAGAGAGAAGGTAATGGTCCAGTGTACTGCAACTACTGATAATATCAACACAAGCTGAAAAGCATGTCTCCCTCTTCATTACCTAGGTTTGGGTCAAGGGCAGAAGAAACTTTGCAAGCAGGACTCATATTTCCACTGTTGGGTTGCTCCAGAGATGAAGGACTTGCACTGTATGAAACAGATCTTGCAACAGGAGGAGGATTGATAACTGCAATAGCATAAAAAACAAGCATAAAAAAATCATGACACAGAATCCATTAGGTGCTGACGTACCCATGGAGCCTATTATGATTCTGAAGGACTTTCATGATGATGAATGTAACTTCATACCCACCACCTCAGAAGTAGAAGCTAACATTGTGCAACAGAGCAATACCACCAGTTTGCATTACAGTTTTATCTCAATATATTTTTCTAAACTTCTACATAATGAGACTGTATTATTGTTGGAAGAGAGAGATTGCACATATCAGGCTTTATTATTCTGCAATGTTGAGCACAAGCTAAGAAAACAAACTTCCTTCAGGTACCTGCCAAGCCTGCTGGTATTTAGCTTCATGAAAAGGCTTTTTGTAAGGGAAGGGCCTATTGAGAAGCAAAATCTCATCACAGCTGTCCACTTTAACAGTGTTCAAAGAAGGCTTGGACAAATCAAACTCAAAAAAGAAGTTGTTGCACCAGTTTAAGAGGATGAAACTATTGTTTTAAAATGCCACAGTCGAACATCTCTCACTCAGATGTTAAAAAAAGAAAACCCAACTCTCATCCCAAATCATCCTGGTTTTAATTTGTGTCAGGATTTCTGGCAGACAGGCAGGACACCTGCTGTCTTTCTCCTTACGTTTATCCTGGCGTCATCAGCAGCAACAGCTCTTTTGTGCCATGTTTGTGCCAAGAATCCAGTGGTTGAAAGGTGCACATAAAAATGAACCATTGCAGAAATGTATATAATAGAATGAACTCTGAGGGCAACATGATTTTTAGAGTTGCAGTAAACTTGTGCCTAAGGCGTAATTCACCAGTCCCTGGTGCAGACCAGGAATTTCTCACAAAAAAAAAAAAGCCTCTATCTGTCACAATGGACTTTCTCTACTATTTTAACAAATTCACTATCAGATGAATTCTGATGAAGTGTTGACATAATGATTTTGTCAACTGACAATCAACAGTTGTTTCAAAACAGTGAATTGTTATAAAATATTGAATTAAATACTTGAAAATAAAGTCAAGTCCTGAGCTGTATAAAAGGATTTTAATAACTTCTGAGCAGGAAGAAAGAAGAGAAGGGGAAAGTGAAATAAGATGGTCACCAATGTCTGCCTGCAATTTTAGGGATGACTTCCACCTCAGTACCCCAGCTGAGGAAGAGTGCTGCAAAATAGCCGATGAGACACATGGGTAAGAAAGCAACGAAAAGCCATTAAAAAACCCTGAAGAATATCAAAAGTGTGTGTGCAAAGACAATGGGACACCTGATGTGGAAGGCCTCTCCTTCCCCACTGTTAAGTCCCTAACATCTCTTCTGCTACAGAGTCAGTGGACTGGCATGGTCCTCATGTGAGGAAACCATTGTCCAGCAAGTGACCCAGCGCAGCCATTTGCCTACTGATGTTGGCCATGCTCACTCTCCCACACTGAGTGCACTTGTGCCACTTGAGTACTCAGATGATTTACCTCTGCACTCAGTCTGCTCCACTGACACCTTTAATTAGCTGGATTTCATCATCAAAATGGGATCCTTATATGAGAAAGTACCAGAGAGTAAGGCACCTGTTCTTACTTGAGATTGACTTCAGTATAGGCTTCTATTTATAAATCTGTGTATCTAAGTTTTGTTCCTTAGAATTCATCACTTGTACAGGCTTACCTTTACATTCAGATTCCCCCTAACACATCACTAAATGCAAATTACCTGTCTGGATGCCCAGCTGGACAGTTCGGGAACTAGATACCATAAAATCCGGATCCCAAATGGGAGAATTCTGGCTGTACACTTCTTCTTCCAGCATTGACAGAAACCTAGGCACAAAACCAGATGAAATAGTAACAGGAGGATTCAAAACAGGTTCATTTTCAGAATAAGCATTTGCAACTTTTTAAAATTTGAAAATATTTACTGATTCAGTAAGATAATGCTGTTGGCCAATAAATTTTTTTGAAACAGTCACACAAACAGAAACACAAAGCAGAATAGACTTTAAGAACCCCACTTCAGCAAAGGGCTTGCACCTGTGAAAATTTATCTTTGATCATAAGCAATATTTATCTAATTCACAAATGCAGAAAGAAAGAGTTACAAACTACTTTTGCAGAGCAAAGCTACATACTAATAAGAAAGCTATGAATCGACAAATGTCGAGGTATTCATGTTATACAGTGGTGAGAAAATATGTCAGTTTTCATAAACCAGTGTTTTGCAGATGCTCTTTGCTTTCTGCTGCTTACAGATTCATAAAATCCCAGAGATAGTTAGCAACAATGCTCTTAAGAAGATATTTTCATTTCTTTAAATGTCCTATTGTAACATTTAATTGCATGTTTGCTATTGCATAACAGTATTTTTAATCTTACTTTGGTACACTTAGAGAAACAGTGCTTTTTAAACCTCTTCCAGTATTATTATATGTGAGAGAAATTCCACAGATGAGACTACCCAGCACCCTCACCTTTCCAGTGCTAATACATCGGTTCCCCCTGAGAAGCAAGATAGCTGCTTATCTTCTGTTGCCCAAAGCAGAAGTTGGTATGGCATATTTTAACTCTCTAGAGTCATCTATATGTATAGAAACTGTCCAGGTGAAACCAACAGACTGTTGAGTCAGACTTCCTGAACAGGATATGGATTTTCAGGATCAAGTCCTACTCTTGTATTTGATATATAGGACATTTGTATCTAAACACAGCAATACGCAGTGTTTGCTGCTATCTATACAGCTGGCAACAGCTAAAAGTTTGTAACAGATACTTGACCAGCTGTGACGGAGCAGAAGCACTCATTAAACTTCAGCCAAGGCTACCTGTACAGGCAGCACAGAGGCTCTGTGTTCAGACCACTTGGTGACTATTTCCTAGGTACGCACACACATAAGCTGTGGGTGCTCCCTTTGCCCAGGAAGGAGCTGCTAGAGCAGCCAGGAGCCCTGCACTGATACCAGGTGCCAGCTCTGTGCTCTGAGCCACAGCTACACCATAGGGTTCACCACCTGACACTATCAGAGAGAGAAATGCTTCAGACAAGTATAGCCCATAAAAGATTTGAAACATTATTCTCATTTCCTACAGATCATCAGCAAACAGTGCTTGTCTTTCTTTCTTCCCCCCAGCAGAATACTAAAAGGAACTCAAGTGAATAATACTGCTTTTCAAGTTACTTATCTAGGGTGTAAATGGCAGTGGGAGCATAGGGGCATATGCATACCTCCTTCATCCACAAATCTGCTTCTGGTATCAATGCATTGTTAAATCCTTTTTTATACCTGTTTCAGGACCAGATCATGATCCTATTCCCAGATACACACAAATGTTCCTGCATCAATAGCAGTCTACCCCAGAGACAGTTTATATTCTTCAAAGTGGTAAAAGACACTATTAATAATTGTAGGAGCAAAAAAATCCTGCCCCTACTCAGCTTTGGAAAGCTCATGGCTTTCATTCCCCTGAGCACTAACTCAACACTAGCCCCAGACAGTAGCTTGCATAGCATCACTGCCACCAACTCTCCAGTAGGTTCAGTCCCTTTGTCATTAGGAGGCACAAACTTTTAAAATATGGGATAGAGAGCCAAGCCACCCCCACAAAATGAGATATTTTTTAGTGAAACACTATTTCCAGGAAGCATACACTGAATGCATCTCTCACCACCACCACCACCCCCCTTAACAAGCAGTAAAATGTTTGAAATTAAGGACTGTCAAAATGGAGCACATTTTGAGACAACTCATTCTCCCATATAGCCCAATATGTAATAATTGTTATTTAATTGTAAGAGATCATCATCCATCTTCCAGTACTGGAACAAGTAGTAAATATGAAATTATTTAGGATTCACTAATGCAGGTTTATATCGACTACTCTCTGTCAAATGAGCATATCTCTTCTATGGGTGGGGTTACTACTCGTTCCCTATTGCAGTGCCGAATTAAACTGAAATTCTTAGCTGTATATAAACTACAGTAAGAGCACTTCATTTTTTACTGCTCCATCACAAAAGGAGAAGCATTCTGGAGATCTGGACCTATGTTGCTTCCAAGAACTACAGGAAAAACAAATAAGTGACCAACAATTCGTGCTAACAGGCAATAAGCACAATTCCCCAGCAAGATGAATAATCCTTATAAAGTAAAGCCCTAGTACAAAGCAAAACAAGCACCTGTGTACATAAAATACACTAGTTATGACAGAAAAGAAAGCTGCAGTATCTGCTTGTCACTGAATAAAAGGAGAAACTATTTTAAGTTGCAGGTAATTTTTCTATTTCCATGCCAAAGTTGCATACTACAAGTTAACCTTGAGTGCAGGCATGTTGCGACCCCTTACTTTGGAAAATGGGTGAGGATTAGTGTTCGTTTCTCTTGAGGAAGCTTGTCTTTTTCCTGCCTGGCCTGTTCCAGCAGCTGCCGTCTCATTACAGTAAAAACAGAGCGAAGCAATGTTCTACCAAAAACCTGGGTGGTTTCATACCGAGGTAGACTGTCACAGAACTGAGGGACATTGCAATAACAAAGCCACCTGTAGAGAGGAAAAAAGCCAGGTAATTATCACCATCTAACATATGAATTAATGCAATAAAATCACTACCCACATCATTTCTAATGCAGCCAAGAGCTACATGACCACATAAATTTGTTCCACATCAAGGCTGGACAGAGTTAAACAGCACTTATATTGCCCATTTTTTTAAAGAAATGACAGCCAAGTACTTTTAACTCTCCATATATTCTTTTTCCCTGCAGTCCAGTTTCCACAAAGCACTCTTGCTCCAGACATTAATCATAGACCACATAAAATTCATGTTGATGGCAGGTATTTTCTTCACATTCAGCCCGTCATGTCTCCTGCCTGCAATGGCAAAGACCCCTGCACTGGTCTGTTTTCCTCTCTTTAAACTTCTACATTTCCCCACATAGATGCAAAAGAGTGACACTTTTAATTAGCTCCATCCCAGTCTGACTGGACTCTCCCTGAGGTATTGCACCATCTGGCTTCTTCCCATTACACCCTGACTTGATAATCTTTAAGTAACAGTAAATCCCTCCCTAATGAGTTTTGCATTAAGTATGTATGAAATAGAGCATGTCGTGTTACTTTTCTTGGAAAAGGGATCATGGTGGTGACTATGTCGGTCGTGGTATCTGTTAATTTTACACAGATTTTGATACCTGCATGTAAGTGAACAGTCAATTGTAGCAGAATCAGACTGCAATCATTATGAAAGCTCTAACAATGAAAAGAAAATGCTATGAAATGGATCCAAACAGACTGTGCTGGATCCTGCATGAGTTTTCTTATCTGGATCCAAAGTACAGCCTGTCTCAAAATGTTCTTCCAAACTCTTGTGTCTTAATCTTTGCAAACACAAAAGCTGCAAAAGAGTTGTGAGATTCTGTTTTTTACAGACCTTTGCTCCCTGTTTTTGATTGATAAAAGCACACCTCTCAAAACACAAAGATGAGTGTGAAACTCTAATATAGATTAATGCAAATCGTTTGGTTTTCAAATTAAGACAGTCATTCAAATGAAACAAGTCACAAGGTGCACCCAGCACCCTGAGCAGTGTCTTGAACAAAAGAAAAGCTCACAATGACAGATTAGATCAACTGGAAAGAGGTGGCACTTTGGGACTGAGGGAACCTTAGAGAATGCAGGTAGGAAAGTTTGAGAAACCACAACTGACAAAATGACTAACAACAGAAGTCACCAGCCAGAGCCAATGCTAGCCACTGATTCCTAACAAAAGTTGACTCCAACCATAAATAAACGGAGGTCAAAGACTCACCAAAAACGGTCTTAGGAGCCCCATGATTATCAGTAACACTACTTTACACCAAATAGTTATGTGAGGTGACAGGCCACCTGAGAGCATTCCAGCTGGTCACAGATGCAATGCAGTCTGCTGTATCACCAGCCACAGTCTCAACTCAGGATCAGCAACTCTCCTTCAAGGAGCTGCGGTTTGTCAGGGGAATGGCCACCAGGGAAGCAGGCAGAAGGCAGTGCTCATCCTCAGCTAGGAAAGGTGTCCCTGGCCGTTTCTGGGAACAAGCATGCTGACAGAGACCTTTTCTAATTGCTGCCTTTGCTCACGGGCAGCATGTTAACTATTGCCTGTACTGGCAACCTTAACTTTATTGTTGCTGTGCTAACTGAAAAAGGCTTTTTTGTGCTATTGTTATGAGAAAAGCAAAACTGAGACCCAGCTTTTTATCCTAGCTCTTCTTCCCCCAGGGACTTAGTCCCTTGAATTCTGACAACATATTAAAAGGTCAACAAAAACTGTAATTTTAAGGAACTTACTCCCCATTTAGCATTCAAGCACTTATAAAATCTTTTTAATTTTTCAAATCTTCCATGATTTGGCTTCAAAGTGTGATGCTTTACAATGCTTAATGTTACCTTTGCCTTTTTTTTTAAATTGAGTAACAAATTGCCTGAATTTTATCTTACATGAGGCTCATATCTTAAGTCTGAGAGCAACCCTGCTAACACAAGACATGCAAAAGTATTGCCAGATACACATGTTTATGACCTCCACTCCCTGTTCTTGGCTGATAAAGCATACCTCTTGGAACACAATGATGCATGTGAAACTCTGATAGAGCTTCACTAAAATCTTCAGGTTTTTATACAACCCCCATAACTGCAAACATACAGAAGGTGCACCTATGGCATATAGGTACTTGTGTATTCCTGAAATGTATATGTGACATATTTGTAAGCAAAACTTGTAACAAGCAAGAGCACCATTACCTGGTATAATTCACTTTATAGTCCGCAATATCATCATTGGGTGACCTTAGTCTTCGCTGAGAAGGTGTCTCCAAGTGCCAGTAGTTAATGCGGTTTAGAAACATTTTAGCCAGTTCCACTATTGTTTGCCTTTCCTTTGAGGGCAAGTGGCTAAATTTGTACTGCACAAAATTATTCACACCCTTAAAACAGAAGAAAATTATGTTTCATTACTTAGCCATAATTTTTGCAGAAGTGTCCTCAAACATTTCTTACTTTCTGTTTATTAACCCTGAATTTGCATTACATAGGAAAGAAAACAAATACAAGAGACCATGAAGCCCTTGCTCAGCTATTTTTGTAACCACCACAAGCAGGCTCCGCTGTAAAACACAGAAAGTACATCTAGATGTTTTATTATATCTGCTTCTAGCAGCTGACTTAAAGGGTGAGCAGAAAAATTCTTTATTCTTCCTTGCTTCTCAAAGTAAAAAACTTTGTCAGTGAACACAGAAAGATCTCGCAGGCTTTCTTCAACCTGCCATTTTTGCTGATAACCGTTGTGCATGATTTATTTCCTCTGTAAATCAAGTATAAACTACTAACCTCCCCAGTTACTTTTCAGTAATCAACCGGGGCTTGTGGATTTCTAGTTAAACTTGTGACTACACATCATATTATTTCTTCATAAGGTGCCGGTATTTCACAAGTTTATCCCCTCATTGCACTTTGTATGCTGTCTACTTAAAAAAAAAAAACCAAACCTACAGAAGATAGTAAAAACGTGTGAAGTGCTACAGTGCATTATACACATGTTATAAATGAATTGCAATACTGCTGCTTAGCAGAAGATTGTGTGACTGAGTTGCTGAACTGCTAGAAACAGAATTGAAATTAGCGATCTATTTCAAGGGAAAGCTATTGCAAACTACATGCAAAACGAATTACCGTTTTATCTCTATGTTTTATTTTCTTATGCAAATTGAACTGTATGTTGAATGTGATGAAAAATTATGTAGTACAACTTTTTTAATAGCATATTTTAATGACTAGGAGTGTATGAAGATTACACACACTTATTCTTTGTTCATATTCAAACTAAAGAAGAACTTAAGGTGGAGATGCCCCAAAAATTCAGCAATGAAGTGTTTTAATTTTCCTAAATTATAAGAAGTGAGAGTTGCAAAGAAATAATTCCCTTACGTAACAGACTTCACATTTAAAATACCCTGTTTAACAATAGAGCACCCATTCATCCACTTATGGGAAAACATTGAGATCCTCTTTCAGTGAGGTATGTGAATCTCTGTAGTCTGTCTGGAGCTAATGGCCCACTTCTATGCTAAAAGTGAGTTCTCAGGAGCTTGTTTAACCAAACCTGAATTTGTCATGTGTTCTTTATCCACTGAAGGTTACAAAGGCCTCAGTTATTCTTTGTTTTCTGCTTTTTTTTTTTTTATTGTCTAGTCTTTGAAAGAAAAGGCTATGATCTCACAGAATTGGATTGTAACATTTTCATTGATTTACAGAAAACAAGTGTCATTTTAATATTGGATTTCAAAACTTCAACAGCATTTTTCATCACTTGAAACAAAGACAGATTAGAGCTAGCACACATGAAAGCAGTATTTTAAATTCATTCTCTAAAACTACAAAATATGCCAGTTTCATTAAAGTATAAGATGAATGATGAGAAAAGTCAAATAATGTAACTATTGTACCAACACTAAAGGAGAAGCACCAGCAGCAGCCTCCTGCAGTCCCACTCTGTCATATACAAATTAATATACAGAAGCATGTGCACACTGCCTACAATGCCATATTTTCAAAACCAGTGTCTATGTTTAAAAAAATAAAGAAAAAAAATAAAACCAAAACAAATAACCCCCCTAAAAACATTAAATAATAATAATAAAATAAAGCAATATACCACCAAACCCATGTTTTGGCTGTTTACCTGTTCAATGCTGGGTTTCTCAAATGGGGGACTCTCCAAAGATCCTTCTACTACAGGTTTTCCCATCTGTAAAATGCACTTCCTCAAAAGCTGTTGAAAATAAATTTTTAAAAATTAGGATAATTGCATATATGTGGTCAGTGAAAGCCAGAGATGCACAACACACTGCAAGCAGTGCTGAAGACCTCCTGGATATATATCAGCTTGTCTAGACATCTAAATTTATAGCTAATAAACTCAGTTGTGAATTCAGTTTTTTAGAAATGTGTGTAAGGGGCTTATCCAAGTGAATGCAGGCAGCTGAGTTTGCATTTATGACAACTGACTTTTCCCAATGTGCAACTGAAGAGGATAATGCTTCCGGGTTGAGCAGTTTATAGATGGGACTTGGGGTCAGATCCTCAACCATATGGATGACTTTTGCAGCAGTATATGGTACACTGCAAGCACCAGAACATCCCACCCACAGTTAGCCACTAGAGTATCACACTGGAGAAAAAGTCTCACCAAATAAAGTCAATACACGCAGGAGGGGCAGTGACATTGGCTTATGTATGAGACAGTGAAAAACCTGAGATCATACTACACAAGTCCAGCTTACTTTGAACAGGTAGAAATAAACTTGCTTGGTGTCTGCATCTTCTTCTTTGTGGACACAGGTGAACAGGTACTCTACATCCAATACAATCCCCAGGAGCCTATTCATTTCTTCTTCAGACACATTCTCCAGGTGTGAAACATGAGCAGCTAAAGGAAATAGAAGTACAAACCTGTAAAAAGTCTGCTGGAAGAACTAATAGCACAAGTACTCCCTAGGATATCTTAAACTAAGCCATAACGGTAAAGGCACTGATCCTGTAATAACCTACTTAAGCTGAACATCTTCTTAGAGGTAACTGAAATATGTGTCACATCAGAGCAATTTGTAAAGGTAATCCAGTGGTGGCAATTCCCACAACAGAAGAAAGACGACTGGTAGGAATCACAGTGTCTGTTAACACTTAAAACTGACCACAGAAATCCTGCTGATATAACTACATTGCAATATATAAATAACTACACACATTTTTGTTCAGGTACTATGCTTTTAAGACAAGGTTTCTTGACTAAACATAATAAATCCATAATTCCCATAAACTAGGTAATTAGGTGTTGGGTAGCACCTTATCCTGTGAAGAATAAAAAAACAAACCAAACAAAAATCAGCACCATAAATACAGTTTTGTTTAAAAGTGGACATTATTGGCTAAGTCTCTTACCTTTATATCATGTAAAGTCAAACTATGCTTTGTGTACACTATACTAACAAAGCCTTTGCAGATTGCACATGCTCATTTGTTCAGAAGTTTGGGGTTTTTTTTAAAAAAAGCATCTTTTAATGTATCATAATTTCCAAGTGACAAACTCCCTTTTATCATCTCCAAAGGTAAATATAGATCCACATCTGTTATTTTCAAAAGCCTGAGGTTTCTACAAGTGAAGCAGGACTTTCATTTCAAGCTGGTTTGAACAACTGGCCCCGGAAAAGAGAAGGCAAAAAGCCTCAAGAAGTCAATTCCCAGAAAGAGGGTATTTGCATTACAAAAAGCAATGACCTCCGACTCCAGGCCAACCTACCTGGGTATGCACATCTCTTCCTCCAAAAGGACAAAAAATATCCTTTAAAAGAAAAGTATTTAAAAGGTTGGCCATATAAGTTTTTCTATAAATGTAATCAACATTTACTTCTTAGGTAATTATATTAACTTAGACATGCCAGTGTGATTAAGACTGGTAAGCAATTTTCAAAGCAAATCTTATTCCTTAGTGAGGGAGGAAGCAGGGAGTAACAACATGACTTGAAAACAATCTATTTATTGGCCACCTGACAAATACAGTTTGTTTGGGGAAGGTTGGTATGACACCTGCCAAAACATTTAAAATTCAATACATTTGCTCAGCTTCAAGTAAAAAGGACATGGTAGCTCAAAATATTAAAAAGATGCCAGCAACTGTTTCCACTTAAATGAACATTTATAGTGTCTTAAGTTCTGAGCATATGCTCAGAACTGAAAAGGGGCGGGCGGGAGGCATCATGATCTTTCTTTAAGGACAAATATTCAGCATTCTGGGCAGAATAAAACCCTTTTGTTTCTGCCCTTGAACCAGATATGAAGGTTTAATATTCCCAGCTGTCTGTTCTGATCTTGTAAAAGTAATAAATTCCCTTCTAGATGAGCACTGCATTAGAAATTGATAACATACCAAAGAAACCTTGCACTCGACTAACAAATGAATAAAACATCAGCATAAGATGCCATTTCCATGCAGTTTCCATAACAATACTGAAAGTTACCTTGACTACTTACTGGCTGTATTTAAGCATTTTATTAGAGACTTATTACCCACAAGGTGAATCTAAAAGCAACATATTACCAGCATCCATTTACTACCTGTTGCCATTTACTGTAGAGTCACCAATGTTGCTACATCAGCCCAACAAACTACCTTTCTTCAGATGTTCACAGCCCTTTCCCAAATTCTTTGGCCATTAGCAAACCTTTTATTGAATCAAAGCTTTTGTACATTGACATTAAACACTGCATTAATTTTGACTAGCATTACACAGTCCCATCCATCTATGTGGCCCAGCCAATACAACCTTCTTCAGCTGCTGCGGTGCTTGTAAAAATACAATAAACAAATAAAACATAAAAGTCACAAGTATAGGTTGCTGCAGTATGCAGAAGAAAGGAAGCAGAAAGAGTACTGCCAATGCAATGATGAGAAGACCTGAAAAAAAGCAAGTTAATTATTACAGTTGTGCAACTTCAACAAGCAAGTACTTCGGTGTGTGATTGAGGAGCAGTGAGAAAATGGATTAATGAGAAGAGTGTCCACAGTTTACTTCAAAATCAGTGTGTACATAAAACCACTAGCAATCTATATAGGATGGGCAAACCAAGAAATATTGAATATGCTACATAAAGGTGCATAGCAAGAACTGAAGACAGTGCTGGAAAAAAAAAGGAAAACTGTGTATGTACTGTACTAACACATTAATTAACTAGTTCTAAAAGCGAATCAAGACTGAAAATGTTTACCAGCAGGAAACTGCACCAAACCAATCAAATATAAAAGAGAAAAGAACCTCTGACTATGTAACAAGTGTTACAGAGCGTGGGTGTAGACTGAATTCTCCTGAAATCCAAGTCAGTCACCACTTTATGGCAGTGATGCAATACACTGCTCAAATAAAAGAAATATTCATTAAAAACCCAGTACTGAGCCAATCTATGGGGCTGAGCCACAAACAGAAGAATACAAGTTGTACGTAAGTAGGGAGAAAACCAGAAAAGAATACAAAATAAATACATATCATAGGCATTTAGACAGAAATAAGCTCTATAAGCTAATACACATCACCGAACAGCTTTATGCACCAAAAACTGCACTGCTTGTAGATTGAACCATACCCCTAAAAAGAGACATCTTAAACAAGACTGATGCCTAGGATTGCCTTTGGAAGAAAATATTAAAAAAAGCAGAATTCCCAAACATCCTATATTTTACATCAGGTACGGCTTTAACCAGACAGGAATTTTTGCATCACTATTTCAATGGCTCTCCAAGGAAGAGAAAATGCAGTGCAGATGATAATCTGAAGCCTACACACCTTGTGGTCAGCCTGGTTTTAAAGGCATTCAGAAGGAACATGCTAATTTAGAGATGAATAGGGAAATTATCTTGGAAAACACTGCTGAAAGACATATTTCTGCCAGTAATGTGAAGAAGCACACAGCAATTCATTTCAGTTATTTCAAAGAAAACATCAGCCTTATTAGCTGCAGTCAGAAGAATAAGAAATTTTACCTGTTCTAAAACCAGCAATAGATAAAATTACAGTTTGTTCCATAAGGTACATTTGATGGTACTACTTTTATAATACTGATTTTCCCTCGTTCCCTAGCTAGAGTGATTTAAGATTTCGTAATAGATCAAAAACAGCCTCAGACTTTGGAAGCACTGAGTTTTTCTACGAAATACACAGCATCCACGAATTCTGCTGAAGAGCTGGAAACTGACAGGAATAACATCTCATCAGATTTGGGTGAAAAAAAGAAAGACCCCTTTCTTCGAAGGCCACAAATGAAGGGGACGGGTAACACAAGTTACCCTAAACTGCATAACCAAACGCAGCACCGATAAGCTATATAATGAAAGATTAAAATAACCTGGCTAAAGCCAACAAACTTTTTTGTGACACTGTGCACTTGTTAATCTTCTCCTGCAAGTAAGTCTAGAGATTTGGGATATCAAGAAAGGAAAGGAATCTGCTGAAAAGCTCAGAAATAGATCAGATGTAGTTAGAGTATAAAAAGAAAAGAGGGAGGAAAATAAAAATAAATCCCAATTTAAAAAATCCTACACAAAAGGGAATCATTGAATATTTATGGTTGGAAAAGACCTTAAGATCATCTAGTTTCTACCCCCCCGCCATGGGCAAGGACACCTTGCCCTAGACCATGTATTTTCAAAGACAGACAAATAAATGGTCCTTTGTGAAGGTTTTAGATTTCCTTTTTTTTTTATTTCACTGTCCTAAGCTTGGTACATCAACAAAAATTAAATAGTAACTGCTGCTTTTCAATTAATTCTGAATATTATTTTAGCTCACTTTTTATTCAATATTTGTTAATATATACAGAAAAGGTAATCAGCTTTTATTTTGGATGCACAAATTCTTAACCAATACAGTGACTCATCACTCTTTTTCAGGCTTTGTGGATAAATCATTATGTCCTATTATTCTGAAGAAAACCAAACAAATCTACAACAGTATTTGACAGTGGATTTTGAGAAGTTGCTTCCAAGATATGCAAGCTGTCTGCATAGCCACTTAAACAAGGCTAAGATGTACAACCCCAGTATTCTTTTCTGCGACACAGAATAGGCACAGTTCTTTCTGTAGGTGATTGTACGTGCTTTAGCAGTGCTCAAGAGTATTTTACAGTTTATTCTGTACTAAGAAAACACAAAACAGACTACAGGAGAGAGTCATTCACGTTGTGACTAAGGCTGCTGACAGATAAAACCATGTGAGGTTAACACATATGTTACAAGAAGTATTAAAATCGTTATGGGTAGCTTAAGAGTGCTTTTGCATTTCAGAGCATATGCGCTGTTGGAAGTTGTACCTTAGCCCATTTTCTTCAAAACTCATTTTAGGGTATTTTAATCTAAGCTACAGACATTTACACCCAACCGTGACCCCTGTCTCCAGGTGTTGCCATGACATCTTGACTTTTGTCTCAGAAGAGCAGAGCAGAGATTCCTGGATGCAGGCGCATGGACTGCAGAAGCAAGGCCAAAGCTTACCGAGTGCATGGCTGCAGCTGCGGCAGGGCTCCGCGAGGCTCACCACTGCCTGCTGCAGCTCTGCCCGGGGTGGTGTGGGAGGTGGGTTGGGGTTCTTCCACCCATTA
Organism: Forpus xanthops; assembly: GCA_032466535.1. Lineage (NCBI taxonomy): Eukaryota > Metazoa > Chordata > Aves > Psittaciformes > Psittacidae > Forpus > Forpus xanthops. The sequence continues at coordinate 8,472 of JASSUY010019230.1, read as the reverse complement.
CATTTACAGGATTCCTCAGCCTGAAATCAAAGCAGAGAGGTATCGATCAACACGGCAAAACACAGGAACTTCCTGAATTTGCATTATTTCAAGGGCAATAAAACTAACATTAACTATAAGTTGGGGGGTTGCTTTGTTTTGGTTGGGGGGTTGGGGTGTTTTATTATTGTTGTGAGTTTGTTCTTGTGTTTTTACCTACCAAATAGCCAGACTTCATCTTCTACAAATAATCAGAAATAGAATAGTACCCCAAACAGAGAGATTAACACCATTCTAGTAAGCTCAGAAAAATACATACACAAACTCTGGCTACTTTACAGAAGCCCTCACTAGTGAAAGAAGTATCCAAACATTTACTGGTATACCAACATGTACAGCTCCCTCCACCAAGACAGTTCTAACGATTTAAACACAAACAGGTTATACAACAGGCAACACGCTTATCACTATCTCATCAACTATGCTGGCAACAAGGAATCATGCAACTAAAACCAAGCCTAGGGCAAGCCAAGCAGGGTTAACTAATTACTGAAATAAGCAAATAATAATGGCACTATTGGAGAATGCTCTCTGAAGCAAGGTTTGGACACAAAAGCAACAGATGCCCAAAAGAGTGACGCTACCAAATGCAACTTGGTGCTTAGTCCGAGAAGTTTATTTACACTCGCTAAGTATGAAACATCACAGACAGATGCAGTTAAAAGAGGTGGTCATGAAGAAAGAGGTTGTGACTTTGGTAACTGTGCCTCAAGTTATTCAGAAGTTGAAAGTACCAATTCTAGTTACCCAAAGAGAAGCTTTATAGGAGGGGATTTTCTTCTGCATATCCAAAAAGCCTTAGTTGTTTTGTTGGTAAAGTACTTATAACACCATTCATGCTCCTATTTGAACATCTAATTGGAAAGAAAGCATGCTTTCCTACTGCTCAGGTATCTGTGCACTGGGCTGTAACAAGATACCCATGAATCTGCACTGCCAAGACCTCAGTGAGGAAATTATGCCAACTGCTGCATAATATTTATGACTGAAACAACCTTAGGAAAAAAATGTGATACTAATATATCCAGCACTAATGTGCAATTTTTCAAAACCAATTCTGAACATACTTAATGCAATCTATTTCAGGAACCTATCTCATTTTCCTTTTACGTTTCCAAATCTCACCTTACCTAAGGAAGAAGCACCAGAAGAAACAGAAAGGATCACAGCTTGACAGCTACTAAGACTGACAGATTTGTTGATTGACGGCAAATTGTTCTTCCAAACTAATTTCAATATTCAGCAACCTGAGCACCAAGAAAACTGCTGTTTGCACTTTGCTGAGCACCACATGAGGTTTTTACCATCTCTAATGTTTAAGTATTTATCCAGCTGGGCTCCTGGCCCCTGGTACCATAGCCTCTGCCCACACCCAGGGCAGTCTGGCAGGTACTAAGGGATGTGAGTGGCATTTTCAGCAGCCAGAGATGACTCATAAATCCACCTGCAAGTGCCCAGCAAAGGCAGTTCCACATACTTGCCTTGGAAATGGGACAACCTACATTGCCTGAACCCCCCTGGCTCTCCAAAATCACTGCGTGGGTGCAGACTGTCTGTCACCACATGTATTTTATAATGTGGCATCAGGGAGGCTTTAGTATGAAATAAGGGCAAGATTAAAACAGATTTGGGATTTTTTTAAGTCTCAGAAAATGTAATCATGTTTTCTATGAATAATATGATTGGCAGGGGAGAGAAAAAGGCCCAATGCTATTTTACAGCAGAAATCACCTCTTACAATTTAGCAGGCATGGAGTGTCAGTTTTACTTTTGTTTGTTATCCAGACCTACATCATCTCTTAAAGTTTAATGACTAGAAAGGGAGACCAGTGATTGAATGATACCTGCGAATCAACGACTGCCCTGATACAAGGACTTTGGACATCTGCAAGATGATGCAAAACCTCACTTTCAGTGAGCAACTTGAACTAGACAAAACCTATGCTAAATAAGCTATCCACATTTGCTTTGTGGGAGAGGCAACTGTTTCCTTGCCATGAAAGTTTTTGCAGTTCAGATAAGGATAAAGTAACTGCCACACTAAAAAATGTCAGAAAATGAGATTATTACCAAAGAAAATTCCAAAGACAATCATAAAGAAGTTCTCAAATAAAAATTGATTTAATATTATGTTAGGGAAATAAGATTTGATCCTTCCCACTCAACTGTGCCGACAGATGTTCGATGCTGTGAATTACTGACAAATACTGTGCTTTTTATTAAATGCTTTAAATCATACCAAATGAAAGACGTCGAAAAACATCCAACCCCCCCAAACTAGGCTTGTGCTTTTTGAGCAGTATTTCTCCAAGTAGAAGCAGTATTTCACAGAAGCTCACCACACGGTGTTTACTATCAAGCCTAAAAGCCATAAACAGTGAGTAACTACACAAACTTTAGTGTCACACAATAATTAACAGCAAAGATGCAAACAAACAGATGTATGAATCATGATAGCAGCTCAGTAAAACTGCCAAAAATAAATATCAACCCACCCACAGAAGAATAAAAACAGCGTGTTCAACAGCAGACTTTTTCTGCTGTCAGTAGTATTTCCTCGCCAGATCTTTTTGAAGCAGCTGTTATTTGTATTGTCCAAATTATTCCAGAGACCTTTCTCAAACAACTACTAGGGTGGCTTTTTTCCTTAATCTCTCCATAAAACACCAGAAGCAGCGTAAATGTTAACCAAGGGGAAATATAACCCAAAAAGGTCCTCTTTAGAACTGAGCTTTCATTGTAGATGTCGATAATGCAAGTATTTTGCAGTGAATACGCAACGTGCATTCCTCAGTGGCTTAAATTGCTGAGTTGTTTTAAGGCTTCCACTGCGTTTTGTTCATTCAATCCTTTCGTTGACTATCTTCAGCTTTTCCCTTTCTTTCTTCCTTTTTTTAAGTGCCACTCATCTGCTTTTCATTACAGAATAAAGTATGACTTCACCTCCTCAAAAACTTAATTTAAGCTCAAAACAGTTTTGAGGGGAGGAAGGAAAAGAAGCATTAGAACTAGCACATCCAGTCCTTGGAGCTTTGTTTTCTGGGACATCTGCATAGTTTGGATAAAGCTACTGGGGAAAACTGGGGACTTCCGCCTTATTGAAGCCTGCAAAGTAACGACTGTCATCTTTGCAGGCCCAGGATTCAGCAATGCTGCATCTTCATTGGCAGTTTTTAATAAAATTGGATGAGTGCAATTTTATAAAACAAAATTAGACATTGTTGCCCACCCCCTCCCCCCCCCCAAAAAAAAAAGTGATAGAATTATGCATATTTTGCATTGTACAATAAAGTTTCAATAATTTTTTTTTTGATCCCTTCCACATTAAGTTACGATGTGGGAAATCAAACAATCCGATAGCTGTGGCCAGTGAAAACTACAACTTCGGACAAACTACAGTTACTGTTTCCTTTCAGATACTGAATATATTGATAGCAGGTCAAAAATGAGCAGTGGGGGGAAAAAAACAAACCAGCACATTTTAACATACATTGTTAGCATTTTTATTTAAAAACTCAGCACTGAAACTTACAACATTGCACCTGTTTTAAGTGGGTTTCAGGTGTCTCAATGATAATAAATAAATGAAGAATGTTACAGTAACTTATGGACTAAGATGTTCCTCCTTTTTTCTGGTAGTGAACGCGCAAACTTCTAGCTAACTTAATTACAAAGTAGAAAACACCAGCAGTTTTAAGACTGAATTTCAAAACAGCTGTTATGCTGGGATCTCTTCCCAACTCAAAATGGTACAGGTTGCTCTGTTTCATAACAGAGATGCAAAGCAGACCCAACAGATTATATATACACAACAGTAGAAACCTTTCTGTTTCCAGCAAGTATAATTATTCTAGAAAAAAATATTTTTCTTCCCAACACAAGAGCCATGTAAAATACCCTGTGAGGTTTTTCGTGCAAGAAAGAATCTCAAATTGATGCTTTTAACAAAGCATGTCACACAAACTATAACAAATACATGGATGAATTTAAACCACGTATTTTTTCCTACTCAAATGTCCAGTACCCAGCAACCAGACAGTTAGACAGTGCTTGGTGAGCCACTCATACGTATCAGGTCACCCACAATCAGTTCAATGCTCAGCTTTAAGAACATGTTCTTTATTGATCAATCCAAGTATTTTATTCCCTGTATTTTCCAATTTCAGTTAGAGAAGAGACTTAGGCTACCATATAAAGCTTTTGTTAATAATAGGAGCCAAAATCCTACCTTGTGAAAGTAATGAAAGATTTCCTATTTAATTTAAAGGACGATGCTTTAATTGGGCTTGTGATATTATAAAACAGATTCACCCCAATATGAAAATGATGATGCTTTAGATGTCATGTATGTCTCTTGCACTTCTGCAGAAAACAACTTTAATACACTTTAAGTTGAGCTTCAAGGAACTGTACTCACACTATACAGAGCCCAACAGTAACACAGCCAAGCCTGCCTCCTCTTAATCTGTCTTACGAAAGTCAGGATAAATACAAATATTTCATTACAGAAACAGTGGTACAAATTTACCCTGTAAACTCGTATTTGTGTAGGAGCAGGAAAACTCCACAGAGGTTACGCTAGGATGAGAAGTGGGGAGAAGTCTCTCTAGATTATGCTGCAACCTCTGCCACTCACTGACCTGCCGTAGGGCCTTAGCCAAGTCATCCCACCACAACCCTTCCCACTCTCCATTTTGTTTATCTAAAGCACAAAGTCTTCCTCCAAGGAGGCATTATTCCCTGCTACTTGTCCAAATGCCTTAGGCTACTGGGCTCTAACTGTATTTATAAACACCCAGGCATTACTGTAAGATATATATACTGAGAAATAACCAATTTTACAAAAAACTTAGTAAACCAAAATAGCACACATACCAACTTGTTTGTAAGAAAAACTCCCAGCGAGACTGGAGGGAGTTGTACTTGCACATACTGTAAACCTAACGCTCAATTTCACCCTGGATGAAACCAAAATTACATATATAGCCATTAATGCATGCACAGACACAGCAAATGCCAAATACAAAACCTTGCACAACATACAGCACTACTGTGATGTTGTGAGAACTGTGCCAACTCCTAATATGTATCTAATTGTCCCCAAACTCGGACATTTAAAAAGGTTTGTCTTACACAGAAGAGCCTGTTACCTTCTTTCCACCCCAACCTTTTCTTGTACAAGTGAAGCAGCTCAACAGCTACAACCCTCCAATTCTTTACCCGGAAAAAGAAACAAATCTCACATTTCCCTAGGCTGGAGGGCAGCTCCCTTAACTTTACTTTTGTCCTGTCAGAACACACACGCACTGAATATGTCTTCACCGGCAGACTGCATTTCCCATGAAGAAAAGGGATCACTGAGGAAAGTCCAGGAGGTCCCTCTTGGGGACTGAGCACCCTTACCCCAGAGCAGTTCCTTCCACCCTCTGTTGCTCATCATTTCTGCTGTCACCTGTGAGACTCACCTTCTACAGCACCATCAGCCTCTTCGTCTTCTAGTGTTGCTGCTCTTCATCCCTAGCAAACACAGGCTCCCTGACTTAGCTACCACGAGTATCTCCGAGGTTAAGCTCCTAGTAAGCCCTGTGCTGAACTCTGTGACAAATTCATGCGGGAGAAGATGATCAACACTATGGGATGCTTTGTGCCATTACATATTTTGTGCGCTCCAACATGTACAGCTCTATGTATATTTACACACCATTCACATACAGCCAGTAGCTGAATGGACGCAGACATCCCCTTCGGAGATGGTGTTTATCCTCCCACACCCTTTTGGGCTCACATACAGAAACCCAAAATAAATGGAAGTTGCAACCGGCAGTAACAAAAAGTTCAAAGTTACACTCTGCACTGCTACAGTTTCTTGCAAACCACTGATGTTACCAGCCAAGCAGCATCCTTTTGGAGCACCTGCCAGACCTCCCAGGAGAAAAATAACACATACTTCCATCCTGTGCTATCCTTCCTCCTTTATCCCACAGGAGAACCCACTTGATTAGTTTACAAGGAGCTTCCCCTCTGTCTACTTGCTTCTGTTTTGAGATCGGAACTCAAGCTGCCTGCCAGATAATTACTGAAGAGAAGTGAAATAGCAAAGGTTGTTTTTCAACTTCAATCTGCACACGCAGCAGTGTTCAGAGCTGTGGCTGTGCCTAGGTCCTGGTGGGAGGAAAAGGCTCTGGGATACCCCCAGCCACGGGTCCTGTTCCATCCATCACTAGAGTGCCAACAGGACATGCACTCTGGACTTCTTACAGCAGAGGGCCAGCAAGGATACCCCACCAGAGCACCAGCAGTACAAGCTGACACCACGAGGACAACACCCTCTGGGGCAACACTCCTCAGGAGAAAGCTTTTGCCCTCACAAAGATCATCTGGAGGTACACCAGGAAGAGAACTGACCAGGGAAGGGAAAAAAAGCAATTCACACACACATACTCCTGACAGAGAGCTTCATTCAACAGCGAGCCTTGGCAACAATAAAACATGAGGGTGCAAGGGGGACCAGGCACTGGGAAAGCTTCCTCCTACACCACATAGACGCAAGTTTCAAGTACGCCAGCTGCTCTTTTAACTTGCTGACACCAGTGTAATATTGCAATGTCCATGTACACACCAAAGCTGAAGCAGAGTCGCCTCCACATTTGGCAACAGCCAAGAAACTGACACGTATGTGGCTTCCTCAATTTGCCTTCACATGATAGCATTGCACCATGCCTTCAGCACACAGCTAAAGTTCCTCACACCACTAGGCAGGACTATAGAGCCGTATGGTGATACTTCCTATGTACATTAGCATTTAGTTTGGCCTTTCACTTAACATTTGTTGCTTAACAACAAATTTGTTGTTCACCCTGGAGAATAGAAGGCTCCAGGAAGACCTTATAGCAGCCTTCTAGTAATCTAAAGGGGGCCTATAAGGAATCTGGAGAGGGGCTTTTTACCAGGGCATGTAGTGATAAGACAAGGGGGAATGGATTTAAACTGCAAGAGGGTAGATTTATATTAGACACTAGGAAGAAGTTATTTATCGTGAAGGTACTCAGACACTGGCACAGGCTGACCAGAGAGGCTGCAGCTGCCCCATCCCTGGAAATGTTCAAGGCCAGGCTGGACTTGCTTGGAGCAACCTGGTCTAACACAAGGTGTCCCTGCCTATGACAGCGGATGGGAAACAAATTACCATTAAGGTACCTTCCAATCCAAACCATTCTGTGATTCTATGGTTTGCTGTCATTATGAGAAGAGAGAAAATGAAATGAACATTTCTCACGCTCAGCTGTTTTCAATGCTGCAATCATTAGCAAGGGATCTGACATCAGCACTGCCAACTTGAACATGTCAGATCCACTGTGCATCCAGGAATTGCCTTGACAGCAGCAGCGCGGCTCATGCTCAGACAGAGCACACTGGGCCTGCTCTGTACGCCGCATGTGCACGCACGGCCGTGTTGTCACAGACCTCAGAGGGCAGCGGCTCTCACCAAGCCCCCCCTTATCTCCCACAAACAGGCAAGTCCCTCTTCTCCCGCTGAGCACAGAACCGCGGGGAAAGTGCCCGTGGAGGAAAGCCCAGGGCAGCTCTCCCGAGTCCGAGGGCAGGCACTGGAGGAGCGACCCCCGCCCGGGCAGGGCGCAGGTGGACGGCGGGGCCCGCTGGCTGCCAGGGCCGCGGACACCGGGACAGCGCTACGTGACCGGCGGGACACAACTTTCCCAAAGCCGGAGACCGCGCCCCTTCGCTCCTCTGCCAAAGCAGCTGGCGACGGTGCCAGCCAGGAGCAAAGGCTCCGGCGATGTCAACAGCGAGGCCGCCTCCGCCTCCCTCCTCCGAGGCCGGGGCAGACCCCAACGGGTGTCCCCGCTCCCTGCCGGGATGTTTACACGACGGGCGTCTGCTGCCGCAGGGCTGTTAGCCCAGCGCCCACCGCCGGCACCGGGGGCCGCCCCGCCCGCCACTGCCTCCGCGGAAGGACGAGCGGACAGACGGACGCCAGGGACGGGCAGCTCCGCTCCGCCCGGCTCGGGCAGGGGGAGGGCAGCGCTGCCCGCGGACCCGCGTTCCCTGCGCTCAGGGTTTATTTGCGCGGCTGTCGGCCGACGGATCCACCGGCACCGCCACTTCCGCGGGGAGCGTAGGGCTGCAGCCGGGCCACCTCCCCCGCCCGGCACAGCCCTTCCCCACCGCCTCCCTCCCTCCTCGCCCTCCCTCCCCGTCAATCCCCACCCTCCTTGAGCGGGTGGGCGCCCGCGGCCGGGTACCTTGCAAGCGGAGTAGACGCCCAGCTTCTCCAGCTTCTTAGCCCGCGGCGCGGCTCGCAGCTGCGCCTTCTTACCGGCGGTGCGCGCCGAGCCGGGCCCCCCGGGGCTCTCAGCGGCGCTGCGGGCCGGCCTCCCGGCGGCCACCCCTCCTGCGGCCGGGGAGCCCTGC
>JASSUY010019229.1:0-19411 GCA_032466535.1 Forpus xanthops | reverse complement strand
TATAAACACTGGTGTTATCAGCACTGTTCCCAAGCCAAAAATCCAAAACCCAGTGCTACACCAGCTACTACTTAAAGGAGAAAAACGACCGCTGCTGCTGAACCCATGACACTTGGCAATAAAAGATCTCACGTAATTGTGTGGAAGCCTAAGCACTGGGTACACATTGCAACTAACTCCTAGACGGCAATTTTGGCTTGCCCTTTGTTTTTCCTTTTATGTGTATTTGTGGTTTTTATAGTACTCCAGTCTTACCTAGTCCAGTTTTTACCAGTGTAGTCAGTGGATTAAAACCAGCTAAAAGTATATTCATTCTATAATAGCCTAAAAGAATCTATATATTTAGAAAATTTGGCAAGCATGGGAAAGTAATTTAGAATATATCAGCAATGCAAAAATTGGAACTTTTTCAGAAATGACGTAAAATTAAATCTTATATTTTTATAGAAGATGCTGCCTTTTTCCTGTCCCTGAAAGGTGGCAACATTCCCTCGGGCTGGAAAAAGAAGAGAAGCTGCACTTCTAGATTAATTTTTGAGATGTGAAGTATGACAAAAAATATGGCTCTGTTGGGTTCTCAGGGCTTGAATGCCTGTTGAAGTTCACACAAATGACTGGGCTGCTGCTGTGGGAGAATAAAAGAATCTAAGATTAGTATCTAATCACTTTTCTGTTATCGTCCCCCTACTGCTTGCCAGTCCCCTTGACAGTGGCCACCATGGTTCATAGCTCAGCCAAATTTTCACAAAGAGGCTAAATGCTGTCCAAGAATATAGAAACTGGCAATTTCTATACTACAGCCCAAGCATATCACGTTCAGTTTGGCACCTTAAGTGTCACCAGTGTTTTACAGAAAAATCTTTGTTGTAGTTAAGGGTACACTTCCTCCTCTGTGTTAAACTGAACAGTTTACAAGCAGAGTTAGAATTTGCTGGCCCTCATCTTTTACAGCATCCCACAAACAAAAATAGCACAGAGGTTTAGATGAGCTCTTAATTTCCTTTCCGCCTACCTGTAACTCAAGTATAATATATCTATGAATTAAAAGGATATAATATGCTTATCTAAAGTAGCCTATTGTCACATTTTGAGTGCTATTGATATCACACTGACTTCTACATGATCACAGAGAATTATAAATCCAGTTAGACCTGTGGCAAACAGACTGCACACTGAACAATATTGTACAGTCGCATTTACCAATACATGATAAAAATTCAGGTGTCTGTTTCTTTTAAGTTTTACTTTGATGTCTGTGAGATCCACAACCAGGCATGAAGCCAAAGAGAGGGAGGCTCCATGAATGAAAGATTAAGCAAAAGAATTTTAGAGTAGCATCAAGAACACAGGCAAAAAGAAACTGAGATTGGTAGGAAGTAGGAGTTTGTTTTATAATCACGAAACATTGGGTGGCACAACACAAGATACATGAATCAATAGACCACTTTGTGGTTGTCGTGGTTTAAGCATCTCACGCAATTTGCTCACTTAATTCCTTCTCTTTCTTCCCCCAGCTCCTAGGGTGATGGGGAGGAGAATCGAAAGAATGCAACTCCCAAAGGTTGAGATAAGAACAGTAACTTAAATAAAACACAAACCACTGCTGTTATCACCAATAATAATAATGACAAGGGAAATACAAGGAAAGAATACAACCGCTCACCACCAATACCCAGCCCTACCAAAGAGTGAACTATCTCTTCCAGGTTCGTGTACCCAGTTTTTACATCCTGGGCATGACATGCTGTGGCACAGAATATCTCTTTGGTCAGTTTGGGTCAGGTGTCCTGTTTCTGCTTCCTTCTGCTTCCCTTCCTTCCTGGCAAAGCAGGAGACTCAGAAATTCCTTGGTCAGACCAAACATTCTAAGCAGCAGCTGAAAATATTGGTGTTATCAGCTCTGTTCCCAGGCCAAAAGTCAGAAAGACAGCATTGCACAAGCTATCAAGAAAGAGAAAAATGGTTGTTACTGCTGAACGCATGACAGGGGTGCTGAGTCCCATGCAATGCTTTGAAGTTGCTGTTAAGTTTAGCTAATAATTGTAGTTTCCTGAGGTCACACCATTCACTGCATGACTCAGGTCCCAAAAGGACAGACTAGTCAGAAATGAACACACAAGCTTCAGTGTGGTCTGAAGCGGTGGCCTGTATAGGCACCCAGACAGAGAGGGGAGGATGCAGCTCAGAGCTTGGGGTGTAGAGAGCACCTGCACTGCTCTCCTGAGGTGAGGATTTGCAATGAGTAGGGCTGCACTCAGTGTGCTCTGGTAGAGGTCCTCCTGCAGCAGCTGGCTGAGCTGAGGAACGCTGTCAATAGGCTGAAAGATGTCAAGGAAGCTGAGAGGAAGCAGCACTGCTTGATCCACAACCGGACTCTGCAGGTGCCTCAAGTGTTCACTGTCACTCATACAGGAAAGGAGGCCGCTAACCCAGGAAGCTGGGAAACAGGTACAGGAAAAAAAAAAAAAACCAAAAAAAGAAAAAAAACACAAACAATAAAAGAAGGAGGAAGAGGACAATTAAAAACAAGGAGTTTTCTCCTAAATCTGTTGTCCCCACCCAGAACTGCTTTGTTGTCCTGCAGAGGGCTCATGAGGAAACACACTCCCACCAAGAACAACCGGCTGATGTGCTGGCAAAGAAGATTACTAATGGTGCTCTCACGATGAAGCAGCGGGTCCTAGTAGCAGGGGACTCGACTCTGAAAGGAACAGATGCACCCATCTGTTGACACGACCCAGGCTCAAGGGAGGTGTGTTGCCCACCAGGGGCACAGATCAGGGACGTTGCAGAGAGGCTGCCTATCCTAGTAAGTCCCACTGACTATTACCCACTTCTAATGATCCATGTGGGTGCTACTGATACAGATAGCAGTAGCACGGAGAACACAAAAAAGGACTAAAGAGCTCTAGGAGAGGTGGTTAGGGGCTCTGGAGCTCAGATTGTCTTTTTGTCAATTCTCCAGGATACAGGGCAGGACCTTAAAAAGACCTGGAGGATTAACCAGGTTAATAAATGGTTAGAAGGGTGGTGCTATAGTCAGGGGTTTGGGTATCTTAAACATGGAAATCGATTTGAGAGGCCATGTCTACTGGGGGCTGGTGGAGATGGTCTGAAAAAGAAAAGGAAGAGTGGATTTGGTAGAAGGATTGCCAGGCTGGCCAAGGATGCTTTAAACTAGATGTGTTGGGGAAGGGGGGCATCATTCCATCCCATACTCCCAGTCATTTGCCAGCACCTATAAAAAATGTTCAGAGCATTGTAGGGATATTTCAGTGGGTCCAGCCAATGAGCCGGCTTCAATTGGAGCTCAGCTCAAATGCCTCTATACAAATGCCCGTAGTATGAGGAACAAACAATAGGAATTAGAGGCGTGTGCACATCTATGGGGGTATGATATAATAGGCATCACAGACACATGGTGGGATGACTCCTATGACTGGTGTGTTGAAACGGGAGGTTACAGGTTCTTTAGGAAAGACAGGCCCAGCAGACAGGGAGGAGTTTCTATTTATGTTAGAGATAAGCTGGAGAGTATGGAACTCTGTCTGGGGACAGGAGAACAGTCAATAGAGAGTTTGTGGGTCAGGGTTAAAGGGAGAATAGCTATGGGGGACATTATTGTGGGGATCTCTTACAGTCTGCCTGACCAAGAGGACTCGGTGGATTAATTGCTCCATAGACAGATAAGAACAGCCTCGCACTAGCAGGACCTTGTTTTCATGGGGAACTTCAACCACCCTAATATCTGTTGGACCGATGGTACAGCCTGGCACAAGCAATCCAGGAAGTTCCTCGACTGTTTGGAAGACAACTTCATTCTGCTAGTAATAGAGGAGCTGACGAGGAGAGGTGCCATGCTTGACCTCGTCCTCATCAACAGGGAAGGGCTGGTTGGAAATGTAACGCACCAGGACAGCCTTGATTGCAGCAATCATGAGATGGTCGAATTCAAGATACTTGGGACAGTGGGAAAAGCATGCAGCAAGCTTACTGTCCTGGACTCCAAGAGAGCAGACTTTGGCCTTTTCAGAAACCTGCTCAGGAAGATTCTGTGGGATATAGCCCTAGAGGGCAGGGGGGCCCAAGACTGTTGGTTGATATTCAAGGATCACCTGCTGCAAGCTCAGGAGCGATACATACCTACTAGAAGGAAGTGCTGCAGGGAGGCCAGGAGACCTCCTTGGATGGATAAGGAGCTGCTGAGAAAACTTAGAGGAAAAAAGAGGCTTACAAAAGGTGGAAGCAATGACAGGCGGCCTGGGATTAACACAGGTATGTTGTCCGGGAAGCTAGGGACCGGGTTAAGAAAGCTAAGGCCCAGTTAGAATTTTATTTGGCTAAGAATGTTAAAGATAACAGGAAGGGATTCTATAGGTACATTGAAAATAAAAGACTAGGGACAATGTGGGCCTCCTCCGGAAGCTATCAGGAGAAATGGTTACCCTGGATATGAAGAAGGCTGAGGTTCTTAATGACTTCTTTGCCTCAGTCTCCACTGGCAAATGCTCTGACTACAGCACTCAAAGCTTGGAAGGCAGATGCAGGGACTGGGAGAAAGAAGTACTTAGAGCCACAGTAGGAGAGGATATGCATTGAGACCATCTTACAAATCTGAACATATGCAAGTCCATGGGACATGATGAAATCCATCCACGGGTCCTGAAGGAGCTGGTAAATGAAGTTGATAAGTCACTGTCCATCATATTTGAAAAATCATGGCAGTCAGGTGAATTTTCCTGGCGATTGGAAAAAGGGAAGTGTAACCCCCATTTTCAAGAAGGGGAAAATAAATGACCTGGAGGCCTACAGACCAGTCAGTTTCACCTCTGTGCCTGGGAAATCTTGGAGTGAATTCTCCTGGAAGGCATGCTAAGGCGCATGAAAAACAACAAGATGGTTGGTGACAGCCAGCATGGCTTCACTAAGGAGAAATCCTGGCAAACCAATCTGATGACCTTTTATGATGGAGCTAGAGAACTGATGGACAGGGGTAGAGCAGCTGATGTCATCTGCCTGGGCTTGTGCAAAGCGGTAAATAAACACTGTCTCACATGACATCCTTGTCTCTAAGTTGAAGAGCCTTCAATTTGAAAGGTGGACCACATGTTGGATAAAGAACTGGCTGGATGGCTGCACACAAAGAGTTGTGCTCAATGGCTGAATATCCAGCTGGAAACCAGTAACGAGTGGAGTTCCTCAGGGATTGCTGTTGGGACCGGTGTTGTTAAACATCTTTGTCGGTGACATGGACAGTGGGATTGAGTGCGCCCTCAGCAAGTTTGCTGATGACACCAAGCTGTGTGTTTCTGTTGATCTGCTGGAGGGAAGGAATGCCATCCAGAGGGACCTTGATAGGCTTGTGAAGTGGGCTGATGCCAACCTGATGAAGTTTAACCATGCCAAGTGCAAGGTCCTACACCTGTGTCGGAGCAACCCCAGGCACAGCTACAGGTTGGATTCAGAGCAGCCCTGAGGAGAAGGACTTGGGGGTGTTGGTTGATGAGAAAATGAACGAGACAGCAGTGTGATCTTGCAGCCCAGAAAGCCAACCGTATCCTGGGCAGCATCAAAAGGAGTGTAACCAGTAGGGCGAGAGAGGTGATCCTGCCTCTCTACTCTGCTCTCATGAGACCTCACTTGGAGTATGTTGCGCAATTCTGGTGTCCTCAACATAAAAAGGACATGGAACTGTTGGAACAAGTGCAGAGGAAGACCATGAGGATGATTAAGGGACTGGGGCACCTCCTGTATGAAGATGAGAAAGTTGATGCTGTTCAGCGTTGAGAGGAGAAGGCTGCATGGAGACCTCATAGCAGCCTTCCAATATCTGAAGGGGGCCTGTAGGGATGCTGAGGAAGGACTCTTCATGAGGGACTGTAATGATAGGACAAGGGGTGATGGGTTCAAACTTAAACAGGGAAAGTTTAAATTGGATACAAGGAAGAAATTCTTTAGTGTAAGGGTGGTGAGGCACTGGAATGTGTTGCCCAGGGAAGTTGTGAATGCTCCATCGCTGGCGGTGTTCGAGGACGGGTTGGACATAGCCTTGGGTGTCATGGTTTAGTGGGAGGTGCCCATGCCCATGGTAAGTGGGTTGGGACTAGATGATCTTATGATCCTTTCCAACCCTAACTATTCTATGATTGTATGATTCTATGTTTTCTCCTCTATTTAGTTACATATTACAATGATGTCTCAAAGATAATCCTCAATTCACTTTCATAGTTACCGCACTCTTTTTCTTCTTGAGGTCTTGGCTTTTTAGCAACCCTTCTTCCCCTCTCTTTTTGAAGACACTAGTATGTTATTTTGCTAAGCTCTTCTAAAGGAAAATCAGTAGTTCCTCATACCCATAGGTCTGCAGTTTCACAACATTGGTGTTACAATATCCTCATCTCTTAATGTAAGATAAATATCCCTATTTTTCTCACTTCATGTATGCAAAGTTCATGAAAAGAATTTTATGTATTTTTACAAAGTTACTGTTTCTTTATACTATATAGAATCTCTATTATAAAACCTTTCTTTGTTCCATTACAGGCTGGAAGATATTAGTACACTATTTCTACCCGTTCTTTCTTCCATTTCTCTCTCCTACAAAAGTTTCTTTCTCTGCTTTCATCATCCTTTATCCTCATGGACTGTCTGACAGTTGATTGTGAGTATTACCTCGAACAGGCAATGAGACTTGATTATTAAGAGGTGGGATGCACTTTTTATTCCTTAGACTGTTACCATCTTTTCCAAATGCTTCCTCATTTTAAGGATACGCAATTTAATGCTGGGTGACCGATTCGCTGTAGTGCAGACTACATGCAACCGTAGCTCATGTCTGTAGAAGATAAATTGATACCAAACATTAAACACTCTTTGTTTCTCTAGTTGGACACCCAAGGCTACTTCAATGTAGCAACCTATGCCTTTGCTTCCCATGTGTAAAATGCAGCAGTAATACAACTCTCTTCTCACAGCTGATATAAATAGTAATGCATTTCCTAAGAACTAAGACATAGCATTATGAATACAGTAGGCTGGCCTTTAATTTTATGTTCAGTGAAGCTACTGGTTGTTATACAGCGAATAAAGCATGGGAGTCTGTGCAATAAATGATGAAGATGAAAAGCACTATTTAATAGTTACCATTCAGTAAGTACTATACAATCAGTGCAGTAAATGAGACAGAGGACCTATGGGAAACATTAAATCTTGTAATTAAAGACTATCATAAAGGCATATGCGAAGGGGATATGCACAAAGATTGCACTGGAAACCTTAATTTTGGCACTTCTTCAAGTGCTAGATTTTGCAAATTTGAAGGTGTTTTTTGCTTTTTAAATGTCATTTTCAGGAGTTATCTAATACATATTATACTTGCATTCTTTTATACTGAACTGCTGCTGCAGTCATAGCTTCTGAGGGGAGGAATTTTATTGTCAAGGGTATCACTGAATGGTGAAATATCTTTGAAATCACAAAGGAGAGTGACATCCCTAAGCAGACATACTGAGCATTGTCAGAATAACAATAAG
The DNA here is from genome assembly GCA_032466535.1 of Forpus xanthops. Classification (NCBI taxonomy): domain Eukaryota; kingdom Metazoa; phylum Chordata; class Aves; order Psittaciformes; family Psittacidae; genus Forpus; species Forpus xanthops. Next base: position 11,879 of record JASSUY010019229.1, on the reverse strand, counting down.
ATATGAGAGGGCCATGGCCCGTTTTATATCTGTTAGAAGAAAAGTTTCTTTCTGGTGGAAAGCCCCATTACTTAAGAAAATTTAAGAGTAGACTCTGGAAAATGCATGAAGGAGAATGACCTTGTTTTGGCAAAGAAGAAGGAAAGGCCTGATAGAATCTGAAAGGTCTATTTCCAGCTCGCATCTCAGTACTATTTCAATCCACTTCTGCCCTGGGGTACTTCACTGTTACATATGTTACTCTTCTCTCTACCTCAAATGAATGTGAAAAGGCTTACAGCTAAGGGCTCAGATTCTTAGCCAGGGAATATTTTCCTTAGAATCATTAGCATGGTTCATCACACAGTCCTTGCAGAGCTTCTCTGAAGATGACAGTTATTTGGTATTGAAGCTTCTGTGCCACAGCATTGCACAGCCTGAGGGTAACCTGTAACTGGTTTTGCTTGGCCCAAAGGTTAAGGTCAGATGGAGGGCTGACCCGCAGTCAGATGCACCTTCCGTTACAAAAAGTCACTTAGCCAGCTGAAAATAAACCTTTAAGTAGCTCTGATTAATTAAAAAACTTCTGTTCATAGTGCATCAGCCTCACAGCTGCTACTGTTAAATTCCAGTCCAAATTAATAAATCCTAGAATAGTTTAGGTTGGGTTCCAACCCCCTGCCAGGGGCAAGGACACCTTCCACCAGACCAGGTCACTCCAAGCCGTGTCCAACCTGGCCTGTATATTATGAGGTGAAAAATTTAGGTGTTCATCACATTTCTCCTACCCCAGACATTTAGGACTTGATAAATACGCACAAGGTACAATTGGTCAGACAGCAGATTGAGGTGCTGATCACCATGTAAATAAACAAATCTTTAAGTCAGCAAATTGACAAGCAGATTATGGTTGTTCTCTCTGGCATTTGAATGATACCATTTATTTCTTGAAATTCCTAAGATTAGAAATGAAAATAAATACACTACATGTAACAAATTCACAGGCCTTCTTAAAACTTTCCTATTTCTGTCCTGTTCACTGCACACTTTCTGACTTTGTTAGTGTGCTTTCCTTAAAGCCAGCTAAAATGGCAAGAAAACTTTTGATCTTTCTAGTAAGCACAACTTCATACATAGGGACAGTTTTATACTGTAACAGCCAGGTTAAATTACCACAATAAAACCTTTCTACTCATGAGCAGTGCTTTCTATGTTTCTTACAATGGATTTACAAGTTAAAATCAAGTTAAAAGAGATCAATATTTTCTTTTCCTTGGGACATATCAATCATCATTAGGAATGCAGACAGTAAAAAGGCAGTTTGGGACTCAGAGCAGGTTGCAAAAACAATTTAGAGTTGTGCTCACTGTTGTCTTTACACTAAATTACATCAAGACTCTTCATTTGTTCAGGCTGTATTCAGTATGGTATTAAACCCAAGTCTTCCCACTGGTATTTTTATTGTTGTTTGCAAATAAGAGATTTTCTTCTAATTGTCTAATGTGCCAGTAGAGATGTCTCTGCACAGTTACCAATTAGTTACATTCTGATGATAGGCATTACAAAGCGGACACAGTGTGGAATGAAATCATGACTTATTAAGGCATTTGCCAGTCAAAGTTGTTTCTTCTTTCTTTTTAATTACATGCTGGAGCAGTTCCATCAATGCTCATATAGTAAATATACTGTCAGTTTTAATCACTGAAAATCTAGGACAAGCACACTGAAGTATTACGTAGTTTACACCCTTTTCCGTCAAAACCATTTTTTAACTGAGTGCCATCTCAAAGTGCTTTTTAAGCTGTGAGTTAATCAGGAGAGTCCTACGTAGCCACTAAGTACAATACTATTGCCTCTTTTATGAACAATGTACTTAATTTGTCCAGCATCTCAGAACAAAAGGAAACAGTGGGAGAACCAGAAGAAAAACCCTCAGATTTTTTCAACTACTCAGTTTGGTATGTATCAAGAAAAGCTACCTTCTGTTCCCTTCAGCTATGGTTTGTCCTGGAACTACTTGTTGGGGTAGAACTTTAAAGTGTGATTGCATTTGGTTTAGTGGGAAGTGCCCCGGCCCATGGCAGGGGGATTGGAACTAGATGATCTTAAGGTCCTTTCCAACCCTAACTATTCTATGATGCTATTCTATATTGTGGTTCTGCTCTGCTTAGACAAACACTTGCCCTTTTTGCTTGATTCCCTGGTTTCTTTTTCCATGCGTTACATATTGCAGAAGCTGAGATTATTTCACTATCGCTGCACTGCTACGCCAACACTTTTCTATCCCTTGAAAACCCAAGGTCAGGTTGGACAGGGCTTGGAGCAACCTGGTCTACTGGAAGGTGTCTCTGTTCACAGCAGAGGATTGAAACTGAATGAGCTTTAAGGTCCCTTCCAATCTAAAACAGTCTGGGATTCTGTGAAAAGTAAACATACTGCCTGAGCCCTTGCCCTGTCCTTGGAACAAATCTGATCTTTAAATTGTGAAATATATACGCTAATTTCCTTTCCTATGCTGCTTCTTTTAAGGTATCTTCTTAACTGGGTTCCAGTCAAGAAGAAACATCCAATAACTGAAAGCATTAGCCATTTCACCAGCATTTCAAGCTTATCTTCTCAGACTTCAAAGTAGTTTGGATCAGTAAATAACTCTTCCCTCTAAAAATGTTAAAAGAATTTCTTGCTTAGCAAATTTTAATAGTCTTTTCCTTATTTCTTTGAGAGGCTAACATACTTGCAAAGACAAAAAGGGTTGAGAAAAGAGAGAAGCGTTTTAACAGACTCCAAAGCTCCAAAGAATCTCTTATCCTCTGAATTTTTATGCGCTTCTCTGAAGTACCCTCAGATGCTGTCCAGGTCCCAGGCTGCCCCCTCATCTCTGAGACCCAGAGTCTTTTCCTCTAGTGTAACAGCCAGCAGAATATTTCCACATTACTAATGCACTGCTGTTATATGCTTTTGTCATTCAAAGGGAGGCTTTTACAGCTCGGTAACAGGGGTAAGAACTCATTTCCTCTAAACTGCCATTTTAAAAAGAGGCTAAGATGGCTTGTGGCACCCTGTCAAAAGCTGTAAATTGTTCTCACAGCACAGTATTTCCAAACTGATGGCAACGTAAACTTATAGGTGGCTATGGTTGGAAGGTAACACCCAAAGCGTGGGGTACCAAATCTGCTCCCTGTCAAGGGGGTCAGCGCAAACTGGCTCACTTCAGGAGACAGAATATTTCTTCTGTCAGATCTTCATAGCCAGGCTAGATTCCAAGTCCTATGTTTGTTACTTCCATCTCATATGCTACTGACTGATGATATGTGAGAGTGGAGAAGGAAAGATGAAAGAAGGAAATTTGCTCTCCTGTGTTTATATTGTCTTTACAAAGAAAATAAAAGGAGACAGTTGTCTCTATTAAACCTGATAAAAGGCTTTGTGACACCAAACCCATGTCAGCCTTTATATGAATTATCCTCAGAGCTCTGCGGATATTACTGCCAATAAAAGTCAGGATAAATGGTAAATATTAAAAATCTCATAGATTTAAGAAAATATATTAAAATTATCTCTATTTAATCATGAAGCTATGAAAACCTATGTAAAGACATAATTTATTGCTGTACTAAAACCACACACTAAATACTAATACAAAATATAGTATGTTCGCTATCATAGTGTTAATGTATATCAATCCACTAAGCTGGTAGCAAGAAATTGTTAAATTCCAAAAATCCACTTTATTGACCTCCTAACTCAGTCAAAATGGCTGTAGCCTCTTTCTGTGGTGCAGAAAAGAAGTTAGCCTTCAAAAAGTTTATCTCAACTACAGACTTCATATAAGGGGAGAAATATAGAAAGAATTGATAAAAGGTAAAAATTTTGCTTCCTCCTCCAGCCCATGAATAAATTCTGGGTATAAAAAGGAGAAAATCAACTAGGTTTAGCAAGATAAAGGATCTGGTGATTGGGAAAAATCCCTTCAATTCATTGGTAATACATGCTGTTTTCTTCCTTCACTAAACCACGACAGAGACATTTCTTGGTGGTTTGGAAAGACTTGCATATCAGGCCTAAACGAATTTTGCTTAGATTTGGAACAAAATACAGCATAAAATCATTATTTTAATGGTATTTTATTTTCCTTTCAGATGGATCCTGGCATAAATTGTAAGATAACCATTCCATAATAAAAACCATGTAGAATTAGTAATTTTCTAACAAATTAAACATGATAATTGAGGAATTGAACAGCTACAGATTAAGCTTTCTAAATTATTTAAATCAGTGCCTCTACATTCAGCATGTCCTCCCAAGTCACTAAAAACATATAAAAGAAATGTCCTTCCTTTAGAAAATCAGCTGGAATGCATAAATAACAAGATGATTTTACTAGTTTTCCACACACTGATTTGAATAATGATCGAAATCGTTTTGTTTCAATCTTTTTGAATTAAATCAGCATGTTTAAAGAGTACAAAGAAACAAAGGAAAGCACTATTGAACAGATCACCTTGAGAACTAACAGTTTCTATGGAGTTTATTTTGGAAGAGGCTTAGCAAGTGAATTTTGGGGAAGTCCCAAGTACCCAGGAGACTATTAATCTGAGGCACTACAAGGTCTATAAGAACACAAGGGATAGCAGCACTTTTTTTTTCCCCTCTCTGCATGTGTGGATCCCAAAAGCTAGCTCATGATAATTCTTTGCCGTGCCTTTTTGACTTTCTTTCCCACAGAACGCAGATGTGGAAAGGTCCTTTGACAGCAAGCATGACAAAATTAGACATTCCCAGCAGAGACAGAAAATTGGGCACGTGTAGAAGTTAAATGTCAGTGCATAGTATTGCCCATAAGTCTTAATTTATGATCATTCATTTTTAAGGTAAACGCAGAGAATGCTTCAAGGAATTGAAAGACCTGAATCTGAACCATGTTTCAAGAGTGAGCTTAGCACTCTTAGCAATCAATAGCATCAGGGAATCCTGGATTAAATTATGAATATATTTATGGAAGCTCAGGCTTGTGAAAGATACGTATATAAGATACCCTGGATGACAAGCCTAAAAAATAATTTATATCATTCCATTTGATATCAATCCTGGCAGTGCTAGAGAGAATACTGGCAATTTCATTTACTTAGAGAGTACATCGCAAGTGTGTCCTATAACACTCTGAATACAGTCAGCATTATTTATAAAACCAGCTTGCGCCCTTATTTAATGCTTTGGCAGTCACGCTAAACTACTGAACCTTTTAGGGAGCAGTATTAGCTGAATGTCAATGCGCACACATATGATTGCCTTTCATCTGCACAGAGAAATGATAATTAGGATTTCCATTGAGTTTTCTGACAGAGGTGAAGCTGAATTAAAGCCTATTTATAAATATTTTAATATCATAAAATATCCTTAGAGCAATAAATTTGAGCAACACTGTAAATATGCCCTTCATCATTTAAAGGTTGACTGCTTAATAACAATAAGGAAATATCTTTGCAAGACTTCTTGCTTTGGTCTCTTGTCTTTGTTTTTCAAGGCGCAGTGTTTCTCCCATTGGGGAAAGTGTGCAGACAAACCTAGTATAGCTTCCATTGATTATTTGTATGTACAGAACTCAGTTCTGTTCTTCAGATGAATTAAAAGCTTATACCCCGGCAGCTTTTTTCATTAAAATTTCTATTAAAACTTGACAGAGGGTCATGAGAATGTTCATTGTTTACAAGTCAATGTTTAGTGGTAGAACTAGAAATTCAGACTCTTTTCAGCCTGTACGAATTGCCACAACCCCACTGCCTGCAGCTAAGGATCTGTCCCAGAAATCCCATTTTTAGCTCACTCATCCATTTAGTGTCTTTCTAGATAGAGCTGATCATCTAGTTCTAAGGCTGATTTGCTGCTGATTTTGAACTTAGATCTTCTGCCTAACAAGTAAATCTGAAAATACCTAGCTTACTCCTGTGCTGCCTTATTAATTCAGGAGTTCCACTAAAGTTAGAATGGCACAGAGCCAGTAAAAATGAAACCAGAATTAGGGGAAGTTTTAACATGCAGATGTAATTGAAGACACTAGTAAATCAGTAAGGCATACAATGTAAAGCAATGACAAGCAAGGGAAGAAGAGCCCAACAGGCCAGCATTCCCACTCACCTGCACAGCCCCAACAAGGTTAAAGCTCATACTCTGGAACTGAAATCAAGAACATTGTGACAATTTTAGTGCTAGGAATTTATTCAGCATCATGGTTTTGCATGGAATTGCCTTCCTACTCAAGAGTGAGCAATATCGTGCATTCTGCATCATTTTTCTCTTCCTTTAACAAGGGAATTTCATCCGTCATCATCAACTTATTGTGGTATCTTAAACTTTCAAAAAATTAAATTTATGTTTCCAACCATTATAAATAAAATCCCTTTAACTCATTTTTCTGAATTTATGTACACCTGAGACCAATTTATTATTTTTCTTCTTATTCTGAAGCTTGCTGGGTTCCTGAAATCATATACATTAAGTGATAGATCATTAATTTGTTTAGAATGCTACAGATTATTTGTGATCTAATTTTTGTGTATTGAAGTAAAACTAGCACTGAGCATATGTGTATTCTCTCAAAAATAGGCACAGATAATTCAGTTTGCAAAAGCTCTTGAGCAAGTTGCACCTCAATAAATCAGTGAGGAGAAATGGAAATGACAGCCCAGAGTGAAGGCAATACAGAAATGTTACTGTTATCTCTATCATTTTTCCCAAAGTGTCAATCACTGGAGACAATTACAAATACAAAATGACAGCTGGAAAATATTTGGAACACCACAGGTTATCACTTCAGCATTGGCTAGTCTGGCAGTAGAGCAGCTTTGCAGCTGATTTTTCAGTTACAGATGACATAGCACTATGCCATTCTGCGTTACAGGAAAAAATCCTACACAGTGCAATCATAAAATTATATAAACACAGAATGGTTTGGGTTGGAAAGGACCTTAAGATCATCAGTTCCAACCCCCTGCCATGGCCAAGAACACCTTCCACTAGGCTATGTCACTGTCCAATCTGGCCTTGAACACTGCCAGGGATGGAGCAGACACAGCTTCTCTAGGCAACCTGTGTCAGTGCCTCACTACCCTCACAGGGAAGAACTTTTGCCTAAGATCTCATCTCAGTCTCACCTCTGGCAGGTTAAAGCCATTGTCCTATTCTTCCAACTGGCAGTTCTACCAAATCATAGAATCACAGAATAGTTAAGGTTGGAAAGGACCTTAAGATCATCTACTTCCAAACCCCTCTGCTCTGGGCAGGGACACCTCCCACTAAACCATGCTACCCAAGGCTATGTCCATCCCGGCCTTGAATAACACCAGCGATGGAGCATTCACAACTTCCCTGGGCAACCCATTCCAGTGCCTCACCACCCTAACACTAAAGATTTTCTTCCTCAGATCCAATCTAAACTTTCCTTGATTAAGTTTGAACCCATCACCCCTTGTCCACTCATTATAGTCCCTCATGAAGAGTCCCTCCCCAGCATCCTTATAGGCCCCCTTCAGATACTGGAAGGCTGCTATGAGGTCTCCACGCAGCCTTCTCTTCTCCGGGCTGAACAGACCCAACTCTAACATTCTATCTTCATACGGGAGGTGCTCCAGTCCCCTGATCATTCTCGTGGCCCTCCTCTGCACTTGTTCCAACAGTTCCATGTCCTTTCTATGTTGAGGACACCAGAACTGCACACAATGCTGCAAGTGTGTTCTCACATGAGCAGAGTAGAGGGCCAGGATCACCTCCTTCAATCTGCTGGTCATGCTCCTTTTGATGCAGCCCAGGATACAGTTGGCTTTCTGGGCTGCAAGAGCACACTGCCAGCTCATGTTCATTCTCTCATCAACCAACATCCCCAAGTCCTTCTCCACAAGACTGCTCTGAATCTCTTCTCCACCCAACCTGTAGCTATGCCTGGGATTGCTCCCACCCAGGTGTAGGACTTTGCACTTGGCATGGTTAAAATTCAGGTTGGCATCAGCCCACCTCATATGCATGTCAAGGTCCCTCTGGATGGCATTCCTTCCCTTGCACTGTTGTCAACAGAAAATATTATTTTGATGATTCTGTATGCTCTTTTTTGTATTTGTAATGAAAATGCATGTATATATAAAAGGCTTGGCTTTGACTCAGTAGATTTGTCAAGGAATAGTGTTTGTGCTCTGGTAAGACAGTATCCATCTTTCACTAGAATTCTGTAATAAAAACTTTCATGTCAAAGAGTCTAACAAGGGTAAAAAGCAAGATGTTAATTGTTCTTATAATGATCACAAGATTGGAATGGAAGATAAGGAGAACATTAGATCATTCCTATGTGGATTCTTTCTTTTCTTTTACTGAAGTTGACAAATAGATACATGACATTATTAGCTGTGGGTCATTAAAGACAGCTAATGTTTAAGCACACACCTCTAGCAATGGCTACTTATTGATGGGATACCACATCTCAACACCAGAGTGCAATGTAAAACTGAACAACTCAACCTTGTCTCTACCTATGACACTATCAGAATGTTTGCAATTACTAACATGCCATCACAACTGTTGAAACCAGTTCTGAATAAGGCATAATTGTCTTTTGAAGACAACATAACACAACTTGAGCAATCTTAGCTGAGTACTGTACAGGTAGAGATCAAGTAATCTGTAATCTCAAAATTTATGAAAAAGTCTCAGTGCATACATTCCCATTGGCTTTTCCTTTTGAACGCTAAGATTTTATTGAAGTCTTTTAAGTTAATTCAGCAGTTAGCTTTCTTTTACTGCGTTATTACAACTCCTTCCCCTTCAAAAGATAAATTTGGAATTTGAAGCTGGAGTGTTTATACCATTTAGTAAGACCAGGAGGGGACAATACGATGTTAAGAACACTATTCTTTATTAACTGCATCAAATACTGTTACTAAGAGTATGTAAAGACCACCCTAGATAGATACTATACTGAGCAGGGTCCCAGTACGGCAATTGCCTTCATGTAGTAATAAAGACATGAGAAACAAAATATACCAAACAAATAGAGTAAACAAGTATTGGACAGAGCATTTGAGGAAGTCTGGTTAAAAACAAATAGGACGAATCCAATTACTAGCTATTCAGTTGTACCTGTAGCAACACTTTGCCCATGAGTTCCCAAAGTCCCTTCAGGACTCATGCTTCAGCACCTGGAACTGCAGCATAAAGTATCATCCCAGATTTCCTCATCAGAAGTATTTTACATATTCCAGTAGCACAGCAGAGGGGGGCTAAACAGGGAGAAATCAGTGCAACCACAGCAAAACCAGACAAGTTTGTTTTTCTCTGAAAAAAGATACCACATGACAACATCATGTTTTTCTTTTTCATGGTGCTAGATTTACATCAGAGAGCTTAATTATTGTATGCATGAGCTTGTGAGACTCGAAAGAAATGCCCTCTAAGATATGTATGACCTGTAAATACTGGCTTGTGTTTGTGTCAAAGGAGAAGGGAAAGAGGAAATGATTATTTATTATTTTTTTTTTTAATCAGAAGATGTAATAGCATATGACAAGGTCTATTATCCCCTGAAAGTAAAAGGGAAAAAGGGAATGTCTTAATGCTGTAACAAAAGCAAAATCACTTCAACTGTCAGTCTCCATCAAGACACACCAAGCAGGGGCAGTGATTACTAAGCCAATTTGTCCATCATTTTTGACAAGTGCTAGAAAATATAAATAAGGAAGTGGGGATGAATGCGACTCTACAGGCGTTGTTATGGCTGACTGCTGTAGACACAACTTGCCACTTCTGATAATTTTCATGTCATTTTGGAGAGCAATGCTAAATGCTGAAAAACATAAAGCAGGATAAGATAATACAATTTGAAAAGAGTGTCCTTCCATCCCTGAAGGCTTATCTATCAAACAACAACATAGGTCACTTCCCTGAATCAATAGCTATGTTATATTTATATATCATCTATCATCTGTAAATTAGGTAACTTATATTATAATCATAGAATGATTTGGGTTGGAAGAGACCTCATAGGGTTTCAACTCCCTGCTGCAGGCAAGGACACCTTCCACTAGACCAGGTTGCTCCAAGCCCTGTTCAACCTGGCCTTGTACACTGCCAGGGATGAGGCAGCCAAGGCTTCTCTGAGTAACCTCTGCCAGCTTCTCACCATTCTCACAGGAAAGCATTTCTTCCTTGTATCTAACCTGAACTTCCCCTGTTTAAGTTTAAACCTATCATCCCTTGCCCTGTCACTATAGTCCTTGATGAAAAGTCCCTCTCCAGGATTTGTGTAGGCCTCTTCAGGTACTGAAAGGTTGCTATGAGGTCTCCATGCAGCTTCTCTTCTCCAGGCTCAACAGCCCAAACTTTCTCTGCCTGTCTTCATACAGGAGGTGCTCCAGCCCCTGATCATCCTCGTGCCCTCCTCTGGGCTTGCTCCAACATCTCTATATTAACAGTTTCAAATGTTGGTCACCTTTCTGTATCCCAGAAGTTCCCAAAGCAATTCAAAGCCTGTTTCCACTTAGTACCGTACTGGAAAAAAATTGCTTGCTTTGGAAAAAGGTGAAATCCAGCCAGTAGGCAGTATCACTTGGACTTATGACTTGGTAGCAGGTTCTCAGCAAGCCCCTGAACCTGTGAAGTGCAGCCACTAGAATATCTTCAGTGCCCATGCTTCATAGGTTAGGCATTAGTCAGCGTGAAAATTCACGCAGGTATATGGCATAAAGAACCCAATCTGTTCCAGAAAGAGGGAGGAGTGCATTATTTTTCTGGCTAAGATGAAAGCATATGCTTCTTTCATGTGGATTTGCAGCTTGCATTCACAGGTCCAGTCATTTGAGCTCTTATTAGAAGAGGTAGGATAGTTTGTTACCTTCTTGGCTTGAGGTAGCTCCTTATCATAGTATCTGCCTATTCACCTTTTTTCATCTCCTTCATCAAGGTGGTTCACAATAATTGCTTGAAACCTTTAAGATCATTAAGTCTTTGAATACTTCCCTTGAAAGCATAGACATGTATGAAGATGAAGAAACAGTGAAGAAAATAATGACAAGTATGTTTTCCCAGATCCTGAAAAGAGAGATGGATGACTATAAAAGCTTCACCAAGATAAAGAACAGAAAGATTTAGACAAGATTAACCATATATTAGTTTGTTTTGTTCTGTGGGTAATAACCAGGACTAATTTTTACACAGGATATGAAATACCCATGATGCACAGTTCAAGCTCTCTTCCAACTGTTGCCTGATGGATATCAGCCAACTCCCCTATTTGTCTTTTAGTGTCATCTACACAATGGCAATAGTAACAAGTCTGCCAATAAAACCATGTTTGAGACTCCTATATAGGAGCTGGTAACACCTTATGTTAGTCACATTTGAGCATAGCCCTTTAATCAGAAATCTTATTGTTTTAGTTCTGTGTTTGATTTCAGTTTCCTTGAAAGGGATTTTTTTTCTGTGAATTATTTGTAACGGAATGCTACATAGCAGGAAAAAGAACCCCTGTTCTAGACACAACACACATCTTTCAGTAATATCAATTAACTATGTTCACTGAAATCAATGGGAACTTAGTCATTGACTTCAAGAGTAGAAGAGTAGAAGGCCAGTGGGGATATTTCAGATGGAGAAATATTAGCTCATACAAAGAAACCTGCAGAGATTTTCAGACAAGGTTATTCCTTTGCTTGTAGCAATCTCCTTGCTTCCCATTGCGGTCAAACTGGATCAGCTTATAATCTATTCTGAATAAATCAAAAATCAGGCATCAACTTTAATTGTGCTCCTTAATTTTTGATATGTAAAAAAAATTGAAGTCCTAAGAAAACTCAAAATATTGTTAAAATTTACAGATCAGCTTTTAACAGCAGTTCAATGTAACAGTAGCATCCATCACC
>JASSUY010019228.1:0-41737 GCA_032466535.1 Forpus xanthops | reverse complement strand
ATGGAGCATTCACAACTTCCCTGGGCAGCCCATTCCAGTGCCTCACCACCCTTACAGTAAAGAATTTCTTCCTCATAGAATGTGAGTCTGTCTTCACAATGTTCATGTTTATTATTTTTTTGTCTAGTCAAAACAGATTTTGTAGGTGCCAAATTGCAAGATGTTTGCTTTGTGGGTCTTAGCTTCCAATGTCTTTAATGTGACTAGTTTTCTGATGCTAGATTAATTTCTTGATGTTTTTTTTTCTACTCTTTTATGTCCAGATTTAGCTCACTGAAACTCATCTTCCTATTTTTAGAATTTTTTTTTTTTGTGCTAGAATACCCGTATTATACTGTGTTTGTATTATAAAAGTATTTATCTGTTTGCATTCATATTTATTTTACCTTTTCTGCACCTTTGAATTTCTCATATTCTTTTGGAATTGCTCAAAACTGAATACTTTCTCTGTCCAGTGGGTTTTCTGTGTTTTAATGTCTTCTACATACAGATATTCATTAAAAGCCTCAATTCTGTAAACTGGACTTCTGCAACATCTCTTGTACTAGTACAAATTATTTTCTAATTATTCTATCAGATACGATATATGCGAGTAAAAATTTGTACTTTATGAGGCACACTTTTATGTACATGAACACAAAAGTGCAAAAAAACCCCATTATCAACAGGGAAATGAATGGGAAGGAAATTTTACAGAAAATGTCTTTCTTAAAAACATTATTTTCAGGTGTTCTTTGGAATAGTATTCAGTAAATCAGGACTGAAGGGTGTTACCGCTCACATAGAGGAATTATTAGGAAGCTGTCAATAAAAGCTCTTTCATACAGCCTGATATATAGTCACCCATTTTCACATTTCTCCATACTTTCAGTAGAACTAATAAATTACAGATGGATATGTTTCTGCTTTTAAGAACTACTGCAAAGCACCAGAGGGAGAAAGAGGTAAAATTTTTTTGTTGGCAACTCATGAAACTAGTAGCCATGGAAATGCCTACAAAAAACCAGGCCACTGAATGGAGCTCTATTCTTCAGTTTTGGAATTCAGCTCCAAGATACATGAAGCTTCTTTCGTGGATTTGAAAGCATAGTTAAATTAATTTCATTTTGGAGAGAAGGAATTCAGTGGTAAATATAACACACTGTAGTATAGTGCAGATGGGTACTCACCATAGTATCCCTTAGTTATAGCACAATACCAAAGCTTTTGCTTCTTTTAGTCAGGAGTACAGCTAGAATTTTTAAAGCAGACAGATTTTCATCATTATATATGGAATTTTTCTGAGATGAAAATGTTTATTCAATCTATGAATATGATGTATTATTCTTCAACTGAGCTACAATTCTTCAAGTGTGATGGCAAAATTATACTCATCTGGAGTGAAATTATACTGGTGCTCTTTTTTTGCATTATGGAGTGCTACCATGATAAACAGCTCTTCTAGGACATGACAAATACACTATCTGCCTTAATATATTTTTCATGATATTTTCATACTTTTAGAGAATGTGACAACAGAGGAAAAGGTTTGTCTCAGACAGTCTTAAGTTTTGGATGGTTTTGTTCTGGTTGCATAACTAACAGCTGCTTCCAGGCCAGATTCTTTCGTGCCTCAGACTTTGTTATCAATTGTACTGAATTAAAAGGGATGATAATGCTAAAAAATCCTAAATAATGCTTGCACTTATAAATTTAACCAGAATTTGTTTATCTAGAATCTCCAATTGAAAATTTGAACCCTTCTGGCTTGTATTATGTGGTGCTCTTTACTGACCAGGTAATCCAAGATGCTATCAGAGCAGCACAGAAAACTGTTATACTCTACATAGCGCGGCAAAGACAATAAAGAATTAAAGGTTGTGACTTTTCTACCTGCTAAACCTAAGTAACAATAACTCTCCTGCTCTAGAGGAGAATCCAAGTGTTAGAGCAGTCTACATGTTGAGTTGCATAGAGGATGAGAGTGTGGAATCAAAAAGGAGAGGTTAGTGGAAGATCTGCCTGTTGCATATGTATGTAAAGGCAACAACAATGGCAGCGTACATTAAGGACAAGAGAATGAGGTCAGTTGTCATGAAATAAGATAGTGGAAGGAGAAATGTAATTAATTTATCTGGTTGTGTAGCCGAAATCCTGACAAAACTACAATGATAGATGCTAGTGGAGTCAACTGGATTTTTTCTCTTGAGGGATCTTTAGATGTCTGATACTTTCTTGATTTATTTCTATGTTTTTAATCTTTTTTTTTGTAAAAAAAAGCCCCATTCAGATTGTACTCTAAGGAAGTTGCATGTTACTTTTAAATAGCTATAATCCAAGTAAGACTTTAATTATGGCTACTAAGTGTGTTTCAATAACCAATAGGACATGGGTGTAAAAAAGTAAGATGTAACTTTAGAGGTCAGAACTTAATATTGATTTAATTTGGGTGGTAAAGTCCTACACGTACATCTTGAGATGCGGATTCAGCTGGCATTGTCCCACTGTTCTCCCTGCTTTAAGCTGTATATGCCTGTCCCCTTCTATTTGCAATTAGATGTCTGAAATCTTCTTTTTTGTTATTGCTGTCACAAAATTAATTTTCAGATGAATCAGTGTGATGATCTGATATATATTACCTGATTGCTATGTACTGTTGCAAGAGTAGCAGCAGGAACATGCATTGATGGGCACTGCAGGGGGTATCTTACACCTTCTGATCACAGAGGAGATGGCCAAAAGTGAACAGGAAGTCACAGCAGAAGTATTTACGCTTTATTGCTTGATAAATACGCTAATGTATTAAAAATAAATTCTTAGTAAACATCAGGTTTCAAATAAGGGATATTCATTAAATAAAAGTGATTGTCCATCTTGTGTTTTAATTCTCAGGCATGTAGGGTCAGTTTAACATGAGTTTGTAGGTTGGAGCTCACTTGGTCCAACACAGAGCTTGGGAGCCAAGTGTTTTATTTTCAAGTTTGAGCTACTAATTGGGAAAATCCTTGAATGTCTAAATTCCCATTCAGAGCTTTGGCCATTGGTGCAGTTTTACTTTTAAGGGCATTAAAAAGTAATAGTAGATCTGACATTTAGCTAATGGCAATGCCAGTGATACTGATTTGAGTCTGAAAAGGTTTAACAGGGCCTTGGCTAATTGAACTGACTGTTTTGAATTGCTTCTGTTTGAGTGATTTACCACCCATTTCACTGCCAAGTACTGTAACTTTGTACCAGCCAGCCCCATCTGTTCCATAGTGTACCCTTTAAAAAATATCACTTACCAGAAGCAAACCTATTTTACAACCATCATCTTTCAAGGAACTTATGAAAAGACTATAGACTGCAAGTCAGCTTTATTATGCTACCAACTTCAGCATTTTAGCTCTAATGGTCTGCTAGACTACACAGAGAGAAGTGTTATGGCATGGCAAATAAAAAAGAGAATGCACTGAGAATTTGGAAAACCCCAAGCTATTCCCTCTGGGCACAATAAATAGTGTGCTTATGTTTTTTTTTTTTGCCTGTACTAGCAGTTATGATGAGCTGCTTTGACCATCTTCACCACTTGCTGAGTACTTGATAGGATGTGGCATGGAAAACACTGGACAGATGAGACTTAGCTGATAAAATACAAATCTAGGATTTATACAGTACAACTTCCATAAGAAATGCAAGGAGTTGCTCATGAATGAAGACCTACCTTTATTTTCTATTGTCATCTACTGCTAGCCATCACTAAACTCTTTGATGTGCACATAATTAAAAAGTTGGATTAGGTCAGGAACTACAGCATTATCTATTTCTCAATATGTTTTAGTTAAATATTTTATTACTAGACATTGTAACACAGTAAGTGATGCTGAATGACAGAAACAATCTGATATGGCAGAAAAAAATGTTATGAAGTAAGCAAGTCAGTGAAAGCAGGCAGCTAAGATGACTTCATGCTTGAGAACATGAGGAATGGGAAGTAGACTTATGGAAGAAAAAAGAAGCAAAGAAGTTGACTTTATTACCATATAAGTTTGAACTAGGAGTGAAATTAAGGATAGGGTTGTCAGTGATTTAATCTCCAATAAAATACTGAAGAAAACCTGGATTTAAAAACTGGCAGAAGTTTAAATTTGCCCAAGATGACTGCTATGACAGCTATTTTCATTGTGCGCGTGGCATTAAAAAAACAGATTGAAAATCATCTCAATTTCATATTGGAGTGCTGTTTACTGACACAAACCTTTGAGAATAGATTATCTCTAGCTTCAATCTTTTATTCCACACAAAATATCTGTGGACTGAGCAGCTATAGCTAGTTAGAACTGATCCACAATTCTTGCGATCAGTTGTTAGATCCTTCATTAATTCTTTTGTATTCCGCATATGATCTCTTCAAAGATGCATTTGGACTTAAAACTTACTATTTTTATGCACAAAAGTTTAAGACAACTCATTATGGAGAAATCTTTCTGAGCTGGCTTTGCTCTGTTTTCATATAAGCTATATAATAAGCCTATACTTTTCTTTATCCTGCTCTTTAAGTACATTAAGTGGTAAGTGGCTGGCCAGGCATTAGTAAACTTGCTGTGCTTCCAATTCAATAGATCAATACTCAGCTAGAATTCATGGCATAAGTAAATAACTTTATTTCATAGAGCAGATGGAGAACAACTCCTATGACAATGTTTAGCTTCTATTTTAGGCTTTTTGTGGAAGGCATAGGCATAAGTGTATGCCCTAAGATGCCACAGCACATAGGCACAGTATTCTATTTCTGGTTCTGCCTTTGCACCTCGGTTATGGTCTTTCCTGTGACTTTCTTCTGGGTCCAGGCAGTGCCATAGAAGAGACGTGGCAAAGCCATGAGGGATCAGCTTGTGCTGGTGATTTCTGCTTTCTGGTAGGTTTTTTTGCATTTGCAGGAAGAGCTGTTGGAGGAAGTAAAGAAAAGAGAGAGAAATCTGTATTTATACACTTTTATAGCATTCTAAACAGCAACAAAAAAACGTTTGTTCAGGAATCATTTCCCATTCTGTTCTTATCCTTGTGTGCCTCTTCCAAACAATCCATTGTGTAGCAGGCATCTAATGATGAAACAAAGTTCTTGAGTTAAAAAAGAGATCTTTGCTAAATCTTCATCTGAACACTTGGCCACCTGCCTTTCTGAAGTCAGCAAGGGTTTGCTGCTTCCCACAGCATGGTTTATATCTTTTCCTTTCCTTTTATTTTTTTTTTTCTCTGCACAGCATGGTTTTGCACAAGCAGATTAGACTTCCTTGGTTTAGGGGGGGAATTTATTGATAAAAAATTAACACCCAGAGCTGAGACTCCCGTATCTGTAGAAAGGGTTTTTGCAATTTTTGAAAGTCCTTTTTATGGTAGATAAATTCTGTTGCCTTTTCTCTTTTGCTGAGAAAGACATAAACATGGGAAACTACCTGGGAGATAGATGTATCCATATTTATCTTTAATCTGGTTTCCAATGTCCCCTGTGTAGTACTAAGTAAATTATTAAGAGGAGCCCTATGGAGAAGGACTTGGGAGTACTGCTGGATGAAAAGCAGGCATGAGCTGGCAATATGTGCTCAAAGCCCAGAAAGCCAACTGTATCCTGGGCTGCATCAAAAGAAGCGAGGCCAGCAGGCTGAGGGAAGTCATTCTCCCACTCTATAACTCAGTACTCATGGAGTACTGCATCCAGCTTTGGAGCCCTCAGCACAGGAAAGGCAGAGACCTGTTGAAGCAGGTCCAGAGGAGAGCCATAAAAATGAACAAAGGGCTGGAACCCCTCTTCTATGAAGGCAGACTGAGAGAATGGGTTTTTTTTCAGCCTGGAGAAGAGAAGGCTCCAAGGACACCTTACAGCAGCCTTTGAGCAGTTAAAGGGGTCTTATAAGAAAGATAGTGACAAATATTTAGTAGGGCTTGTTGTGGTAGGGGGAGGGGTAATGGTTTTAAACTCAAAGATGGTAGATTCAGAATAGATATAAAGATGAAATTTTTTACAATGAGGGTGATGAAACACAGGAACAGGTTGCCCAGGGAGGTGGTAGATGCCCCATTCCTGGAAACATTCAAGGTCAGGTTGGATGGGACTCTGAGCAACCTGGTCTAGTTGAAGGTGTCCCTGCTTATGGGCATGGATGTTGAACTAGGTGAACTTTAAAGAAACCTTCCAACCCAGACTATTCTATGATTCAGTCTGTATGCTTCAGATATTTTGAGCAAGCTAAGTTTAATTCAGTGAAACTCCCTGACATTTTATGTAGCTAAAAATGCAAATGTCACAAAAATTAATACTAGACCAGTCCTTGATATATCACAATGGAAACACTAGTTAGAAATGACAGACTAAGAAAAGATTATCTTGTAACTATAGTTATGATTTACACTCATAAAATAAAATTCAAGTGAGATCCCATAGTACAAATCAGATGTCACAAGAGGTCTTATATGAGCAGTACATAAGCTTTTCTGCTTTGATATCTCCCCTAATCTGCTTCTTCAAATGATAAAGATCTCTCTTTTCCTGGGGCAATGAAATTCTCTGAGAGAGCACCTTATCCATCTGCTGTGAGCCATTTTCCTTATTCTATCATAAAGGCAGGTAATTTCTTGGAGCAGGGCTTGTCTCTCACCTTCTTTCTTTTCTTTCTTTTTTTTTTTTAAATTCTTCAAGTTTTGTATTTTTGCTAGTATAAAAGTTTTAAGGAACTCACAGACATGATGGGAAAATAAGTAAGAACACATGGCACATATGTCCTTCCCACATAAGTTATTTTGTCTATAAAGTATTCAATTGTCCATAAATATATTTCCAAGAAAAAAATATCTTTTTGAAGTAAGATTAATACTGTGCTAGGAGAAAAGAGCTGATCACAGTCTCAGAAAGCTTGCCATGTCAGGTGTTGGCATCACAGAGAAATGAAAGAATTCAGGTTGCATTCTTCACTCTATCAAAGTGTATGAGTCTGACTCTTAGATGCCGACTGTGCAAAAAGCCTCTGTGAGTAGTAATGATTTTTATCCTGTTTCCTTTTAAGTTTCTGTCTGTCAGTGCTGGCTTACAGTATCTGTTCACATGCTCTGGATCTTGTTTGCTAGCACACTATAAGGCTGAATACAACGCACCTGCCCTTCGGCTTCAGAAGCCACACTAAAAAAGGGAGGCAGATGAAAAAGATGTCACAACGACTTACCAACATTTCTATCTGGATCATAATCAATCATAGTTGATGTATTTTTTTGGATGTTCTTATTAGCCAGTATTATTTGAATGAGAAAAGAAGACTTCACTGGACAACGTGTGCAGGATCTCTCCTGTGTCAGGAGACACAGTCCTGCAGTAATTATTTTTCCTTTGTCAGTCTCAGGTTTTGCTGTTTTCTTTTAAAGTCAACTTGCCATGTCTGCCACTTATTAGTGTTTAATTTCCACCTGTGAATTTTTTTTGCCTTCTATGAAGCATTAAGTATTACTGCAGAGAGTGCTCTAGTTGGCATCATTGATGTTTTGTGGGACAACCTTAACTGCAGTGCCCAACACCAACACAGAACCCATGGGCCTGGGGATCCAGTTGAGCTTGGGCCTCAAGTCTTGTCTGAGAAGAGCTGAGAGCAGATCCGTGTCTTGTTCTGTCTCTGCTGGTCCTGACTGGATTTTCTAGGCTAACCCCAGACCTGACTTGTCATCTTTGCCTGTCTTTGACCATTACCACGCTTACCCTGCTCAGGTCCAGGGACTGCCTTGATTTGTTATGGGGTCATATTGTGATGGAGACCTTATTCTTACCCTTTGGGACATGTGGTGGATGGTTACTGAAGCGAAACAGACTGTTAAAGTAGATTAATAGGGGCAACTATCATTTGGGTAGAAAGAGGACGGAATTAGTTATAAACTGTCTTCTAGAGGATGACATATGGAATAAGTAATTACTTTGACTTCCAAGTCAGATTTCATGCTGATTTCATTGTCCTAGACTTAGTTATATTTAAAAACTCATAAACTTTCTACCCATGTTTGATGAATGGATCAAAGTAGGGATTGCTCAGCAACTTCTTACTGGTCGTTACAGCAGTAAGGAAATCTGAGAGTTTTTCATGCTGGCATAGTAAATTCAGCACATTAGTTATAAATGGGTTTGAAATTACAGCCTTTCCACTTAACAGAGGAAATCTTTTAGCATACAGGACTTGCAGAAGTAGTGGATATGAAATAGATCCTTCCTGTTGCATGGTTCCTTCAGCAAGAAATAGTTAAATGTTTCTGCTGCACAGGCTCTGAGGCTCCTGAAAGAGGGCATCTCACAGTGTTTCTATCTGTATCCAACATGAGGAATTGAGGCCAGCTGTCTAATCTTTCTGTCATCACTACCATCACTCATGCTGAGATGAAACAAAACTAGAACAACGAAGTAGTAGTATAAAAGACTTGAACTGCATTTGAGACTTATGTCAAAAATGTTTCAGTCCTCAGGTAATTTGCTCAGTTCTGGCTCCTTTCGTATTTACTTCAAAGCTTCAGTGAAAATGAAAGGATAGAAAATGGCATTTAGGTTTGCAGATAGCTGTAGTCACATTCTTGTGACTCGATCATGCCTTGTTGAAGGGTGCCTTCCCCTTAAAAGTCAAGAGCTGTCTACACGTCTTGAGGAAATGTCTTGCATCAGGGCTAGTCAAGGATACAACAGACCTAGTAAGTCTTGGGATTTATATCTGTTTTCCTGTAATGTACTATGTTGCAAATTATTATAAATCAATAAATTTAATTGGTTTACCTAAAAGTAGCATCTGCTCTTCTTAAAAGGTCATTTATTTGATCAAATAAAAAGCTCGTGCAAACACTTAAAATCAATGAAAGAAAAGATATTCGACAAAAAAGATACATGATTTGCAGGATGCATCAAATGAAGTTTCATGCTTCCTAAGTGTGTCAGTAATATCAGCTTAACAGGCAATCTTTTTCTAACATGCCACAGCCCTGTTTGAAACCTGTCATTAATTTTAAAGTGTGATTGGGTCACAGTGTTCTGACATGAGACCACGAATGTGACATGAAGAAAAAGACAACCCAAAACCTACATCTCCTACTGTCAGCATGGGGTAACTCTTATGGGGACTTTTACCTTGTGCAGTACATTTTGACATCTTTGTTTCACTTCAGTCTCATTTTTCATTTGTCTCCATTTCACAGTAAGCAAAAATGGAATACTTGGCGATTCAGTGCTACCTTGTTGCATACAAGCTGGCCTATTTAGCTGTTTTATGTAGCTTTCTGGTACTGGCTGTAGCAGTTGAATGATAACAAGGAGTGCTGTGGACGACCAAAATGATTTCTCTGGTCTTGTAAGTTGGCAAAATGTGGATGAATTTTCACTGAGATGACTAGAGAGATTTTCATGTTATAAGGGGATCTTCTGCACAAGTTTATAGTGTTTGTGACAAAGTCCAGAGTTGATAGAATATCTGAACAAAATGTCATATAGGTGAGAAACACATATATTTAAGCATGGAGGAAGACAGGTAAATGAGTTCATATATACATGTGTGTGTGGAGAGAGAAAGAAATTATTATTATATTGTCATGATTGGATGGCTTTAACTGATGTAGCTGAAATTTTACTGAAGTGTCCTTCCTGTGGCAGGTTCAGGTGGCATTTGCTGAAATGTTTTAAGGGACTTAAAATGCAGATGTTATTTAATCCTTACTATCTGTCACTGCTTGCCATAAATTATTTAGGGAATGTCCAAACCACCAAGTGATGAAGAAGCATTGAGGCAATGCTTAATATTTTGAATTCCTATTTTAGCTTGGAGGCTCACTTCATACTCAAGAACTCAAGTTCATACTCAGCACTGCTCACACTTTAGAACTTAGTTTAAAAGGACAGTAGAGAAAAGTTGAAATATTACATCAGCAATACATCCCCCAGTTTATCAGATCAATAAATGATTACTAATCTTACCTTAAGTAATTTGAGATGTAAGATGAGGAACAGGGACGGTCTTCAGCATAAAATTTACATGTTACTTGGTACTGAGATTACTTGTTGAGAGTTTAAGCTCTGGAAGTTTTAGTAATTACTATTACTGTAAATTACAGCACTTGTTTTTTGTTTGATCAGTACTGCTGACCGTCTCAAGTGCAGAATGGCTAGAAAACTTGCTCAAGGAGGGAAGGTGGAGTTGACATCAAGTGACAAAACATACTAGACTATTTGTCTCATGTTTTCCTAAGTTGCTTGAATTCTGCCTGGGTTGCTAGTTCACAGTCAAAATGTTACATACCTTTCCAATTAATAATGATGTTCATTGCTTTTGCTAGGAGAAGTAAGGGAGGAGTTGGAAGTTTCTTTCTCTCTTTCACTGTCATTTGCCATGGACTTGTGCAGGGACTTTCACATTTTTTCCTTCAGCCCTGGCAATACCAGTTTCAGGGGTAAATGGTCTTGCAACCTGTGATTTATACCCAACACACTATTCCTTCTTAGAATCATAGAGTCATAGAATATTTAGGGTTGGAAAGGACCTCAGGATCATCTAGTTCCAGCCACCCTGCCATGGGCAGGGACACCTCTCTTGACTCTTCCTGCAGTGTTAAATTAAAATACTTTTTAGAGCATTAATGGTTTTGTTGTATGCTCATATCAGGTGGCAGGTGGTATACATGCTTTGTAAGTAATATTATTTCCATGCTTCATTGCAGCATAGGAGTCAAATACTCTGCACTCTGAATTCCAGCATTTAGTTGGTTGACAGAATATTCTGACAGAATAGAAAGAACCAGGCTCCCATTTTTGGGCAGAGTCCTCAGAAAATAGGAGTCTGTTTGACATAGGACATCACCCCTTATTGAACCAAATTTAAGTTTGGGGCAAAATGTCTGCTGATTATGGGGAAAGTCATTATATTGTTGATGATTTTGGTTCCAAAATGTCTCACCCTAGTGAGGACACATTCCTGGTGTCAGTGACTGATTGTATTTGAATTAGTTAAACTGTTCCTTTTTGCTGTTGGAATGAGCAAAATCTGAGTATTGATTTTATTCCATCTACAGTTGAGGTTCACAAAGCAGTGTCGCTGTATTTTATTTTCTATATCTTGTGACTCAACCTTTTATTTATTCAGCATCAGTTTAGGCACTTAACTGAGTCCTAGAAGTCTGTCTGTCCTGGGGTCCCTTTTGCTACTCCATCATTAGAGAAAGGTGTGAGCTACTCTCTGAGCCCAAATGTCTTTATAAGTCCCATTTTAATCAAATAGATATCTCTCATGGTCTTCAGTGAAAACAGCATCAAGACCCCCATATACCCAGATTATTAGTTTTAAGAAAGCAGGAATAGACATCATGTTTACATTTCACGATGATAAATCAACTACAGAGACTTAATTTGTATGCAAATATCTAGTCATTCCTTAACACGAGAGTACACATATGCATCTTTCTCTATTAGAATTTAACACTTCTTGCTAACTTTGCCACAGTAACATTTTATTTAAGAAACTGTCAAAATGCCCCATTTCACAAAGATAAAGAGTGATGTGAGCTGCAGGGGCTGCTAGTCCAGGGAATCACTCAGTTAACATTTGTACGACAACCTGCATCTCTTGTATCCATCACTTTGAACTGAACGCAAAATGAAACTGTCTCACCCTTGGACCGAACTAGACAGTTTTTTCTCTTTTACCATCCCTAAGACAAATTAGGAATGTAGGAAACCTTTCACTCAGAACAAAACGATGATTATAGCAGGTAACAGGACCTCACATTAATCAGTGTTTTCAAAGAAAAGGCCTCGACCTGTGCCCTTTGTCTAGCCTATTGGTAGGTACGTTTTTTTTCTAGTTTCTTTCAGTGTCATGGCATTCTCTTTCTGTGTAATACATTCTCTTTTTCAGGCAGCCCTTCTGCCTTGATCAAAACCCCTCCAGAAAGCCACTGTAGAAATCTGAACTTATAATGATGTTCTTTTATATTTTCTTACAATGAACAATGGCTCTCTCAATACTAATGGCAACAGTACATAGATAGAAGCAACAGTGCAAAGAGTTGGGGGGAAATAGCCATTATTTGCAAGACTTGCTGTTTCATGTCCTGAAAAAAAAAAAATAAAATCCTGTCTTCTGCGGCCAAATCTTTACTACCTTTTGCTGCAAACCAATGCTGAGATGAGGAAAGATAAGAGTGGATTAACATTTTTCTTCTTTTTGAAAGAAAACATTAGTGGCAATTAGATGGTAAAAGATCTTAGTTCCCCATAGCCCCTGAATAAAAAGGAAGAGAAAACATTCTGCTTGATATCCTTTTTCTGGTTTTCCACCCTTCCCCTTTAAATCAATTACCCCCCAAACAGCAGACTCGAGAGTGAATGAATGGAACTCTATGTGGCTCCACTGAATACAAGACTCCCTCTACTGATTGGAACACAGGTTGCCAGATGAAATGCAATGTTTCCAGCGGGGGCACAGAACATAAGGCAGAAACATCACTGTGTCAATCTGGTCAGATTTTTCTCATCTTTAAAGTCTTTTTTTTTTTTTTATTTTTTTTTTTTTTTGGGGGGGGGTGTTAGTTTGTTTTTTTATTAATGTATTTAAAATTTGAGGAATGCAGAGGGTGAAGGAAAAGGTCTTGGGGAAATGAAGTAATGATATCCCTTATCAAATACTTAGAAATAAGGCTGCCAGTAAGCTTACTTATTTTAGTGTTAATAAATGCTAGACTGACTGGTGTTTAGCTCCAGTTCAGTTGATGTGCAGCAAAGAACAGACTTCAGTTTCAAAGTGGAAAAAACATTTTACTAGGAAGACAAAGAAGTGTTACAAGTGATTTCACTGGGGAATAAAAGGAATGCAATGGCTTAGAACATACAACCAGAATATAGGCTGCTACAAGGTGTGAAAAGCTTAGAGTTCCAGAAAGGAACTTTAAATCTAGTCATGGAATGATACATCCAAACCTCCTTCACTGGCTTTACATTTATATTCTGTCATTTCCATGTCTCAGGTATTTTTGCTGCTTTGGAAGACATGACATATACTCTCAGAACTGGGAGCTGGAAGAGGGAGATGATGGATATATCATTGTTCAATTTAAATTGTAAGCTTGCTTGTGGAATAACATACATAATAAATCAGTTCTGCCTTTATACCAAGATGAATATGAAAATGTATAGTTGCCTCTAATATTTTTTTTGTTGCTTAAGTACTTTCCTTCTTGAAGCCACACAAACCAGTTCTTGAATGCATGAAAAATTTTTGGCAATTTTAGTAAAGATGTAGGGAATAGGTAAAAGAAGATAAATAATAACCAGTTGTTCATTTAGCTAGGTAACACCTAATGGGCTGGTTGCTGATGTTCACGTACTAATATGCATTCCATAGCATAAGTAAAGACAACAGTGGAACCTTAAGCGACGGATAATATTAGCAATTTAAACACTGAAGCTGCTCATTAGGTTCAAGTGCCACAGTGGAACATGAGGCCAAAGTGAGCAGGAGGAGAAACATACGACAGCTTGTACAGATGGAAAACCACAGATGGAATCATTCAAGAAAATCAACTGATGCAGCCATTCTGGCAGGAAGGTGTACTTCAGAGAGGGAAGCTAGCTAAGTGATCAGAATTTCTCAGTATTTCTGACATTGTGCTTCTCCTCAACAGATCAAGTGTTTCCCATGAAAAATCCATGACTCCTTGTTGCAGGGAAAACCAGTCATGACTTGGGAAATTTGATTTTGTTATTGATAATGTAAACTTTTAGTTAGTGAGTGTTATTGAAGAAAGCTCAGTAAAAGCTAAAGTCAGTTTTTAGCTACTGAGTTTAAGAAAAAAAGTAGATGAATACAATTGAATGAACGGTTAAGAAATTGGCTTTCCTGCTCTTTTCCCAGACTCAATTTCAATCAAACACCTCTCCATCACCTTCATATTCTTCCAGCATTCCTTGTTTTTTTCAACACATAACAATCTATCCCAATCTGTTTAAGGTGACGGGCAGTGCAAGAGGCTGAGGTCAGTGTATAAAGATTTCTTTCTGCTGCTCCTTACTGCTTGTTTTCCTCCACTGCTTCTTGTTTCTTAAGGGTTTTAATCTGCTTTGGCACGAGTCCCCTGGGGGCAACAGTCCCTGGGGTGATGTCTCTGCCATGGTATATGTTGCCTGTGAGCCACTGTTCCTCAGAGCCATCCTTCCTCTGTCACAGAGCAGCTCCTTCCAATAGCATATCTCCAGGTGTGTCCCCCTACAATGTCTCCTTCCATGTGTCTCCTTTGTTTCGCTTTCTCTGTTTTCCCCCCATAATTCTCTAAACACATTGCTTTATGTATCCTCTCAAATGTGTCTTCATGTTCTCCTCTCACATGTTTTTTGCCCCTTCTGGCTGCCACTTTCTTAAACATGTTTGAGCAGAGGCACTGTGTGCTCCCAAGCTGTGGAGGTTTTGGTGCACAATGGGTTGTTTCCATCTGTTCCAGAGCTGTCTGAAGGAGATGAGACCATCACTGGCAGGTCACGGCCTCCACCCACAAAGGGCACTCTGCAGCCTCTTGCTGTCTAAACACTGCCTGATATGCCTGACATACTCCTTGGTCAGGATTGCAGGGCAAATACGTTATTTTCAGAATTGCAAGCAAGGAATAAGGTTTCATGTACTACTAATAAAACACCATCATGTTATGTTTTATGCATTTAGATTTATATAAAATATCTATCATCGGATCTGGTAGCTCGTAGTACTATCTGATGTATTAAAATACCTTATGAAAGTGCCTATTAATAATAGTAAGGAAATATATTTTGACTATTTTGAACTTGCACAATTTTCATCTTTGTGTTCCGTTTTCCAGCAAGCAAAAGAAATACAGATTTACTGGAAAGCTAAGGTTCTGATGTGATTCTGGAAGTACTATATAATAATCCTATTTATAGAAACAATATCGGCCACCTTGCCATATCAGGTGGAATGTTTCTGCAGCCTCTTGCTGTGAATATGGACTCCAAAGGCCAACAAAGGGGTCTCATTTCTTTTTTTTTGCCTCAAATTAAATGAGTCAATTTCAGGTAAAATAGTTTTCCAAGACGAAGTTAGGTAGGATGTAATAATGAAAAGTGATATCAACTCTAGCCTTAAATCATGCAATTTAATAATAGTTCATAAGCATAATACTGGATGATGAATTAATGTTCACAGAGAAAGCTGACTTTATAATATTTTCAACTTTCAACCTTTTATATTTGCAAAATAACGTGGCTAAATGGGAATATAAATGTGAATATTATGATTTACTGCATTATATTTATTAAACATATTTTTTGATGTCATAGCAAAAAAAACCCATAGCATGATAGTTGCTCTGATTTTTACTGTATGTCTTTTAATATTAATATATGTCTTTCATGCTGTTTTGTCTTTTCATAGATATTTAGTATGTTTTCTTCTTTATGCTTTTGATAACTGAATATTCTTTCAGAAAAATTCTTATGATCATGAACCAATGCAAGAATCATAAGCTTCCTCCACCTGTCTGCTGTTGACAAATTTCATAGACTACAGAAATCTGTTTCTAATGATTTTATAGATTCCCCACTTAACACACAGTGTCTCAAATTCTTCCTTTCTGCAGTGAGAGGAAACAGCAGAAGATAAAGTTCCTTCCATAAAAAATTGTGAAGAAAATAATATTATATCTAGACCTGTGCCATGAATTGGAATCCAAATATAAATACTACTCAGGTACAAGTGTGCTTGAGCTAAAGATTTTAAAATCAGTCTATGTTATACTAAATTATCCTTTCCTTGGAGCTGTATTTGTACACTTCCACATACCTGCCTGCAGGCAATGTTTCAGTTTGGTATGTGAAATGTTTGTCTCTCAGACTCTCCCCTTAGCTATGATTTGTCTGAGTGGCCATTACTGCAACTGCATCTGTTTGGTTTTGCAGTTTACATCAATCCTGGCAGCTGATCTGGGAAGAAGCAGTCAAAGTATGATTTTGTTCAGAAGCAGTTAATAAGGAACTGTTGGGGGGGATTCAATGGCTACTGTTGTCTACCAGACTTGGCATCAAGGGCAAGTGCTTGGGAAATAAGGCAAATAAATTTGTGACTTCTAAGACTCTTAGCAGCTCTGACTAAACAGGTCCTTCTGTAGCTGTGCAGACTTAAGAGTTTCTCAGGTTTGTAGGTATTCCTTTGAAATGTCTTTAACATTCTGTGAAACAAGCACCTTGAATAGAATGTTCTTGCAAAGTATGAGAACCTTGGAAAATTTTGCTTACATTTATTTTATATTTTACAGTAAAAAGAACAGCTAGGGAGAAAATGACGCATTTATAAGATAAGCCTTCAGATTTTAAGGAGGAAGCTTGTTATTTGCATTTCAACTGGATATTAATGCTGTAGGTTTTAAGTTTAGGTCAGTAAAGCTCAGGGTTTTTTTATTGCTTTCAATGCTTTTGAGCAGTGTGAACCCAGCAGGGTCTCAAGTAACCATTATATCATTGGGCTTCCCATTGCCTGTACTCTTTCACTCAGTAGAATCAAGTTTCTCATTCATGGGAAGAAAAAAAAAAACCCCTTCAACTAGCTGTTTTTAATTAAAACACCCTTTTTTTACCCTGTGCAGACACAAATGGTGGAGACAGATATAGCTATGACTAGTTAATGCCATTTCCACAAAAACTAAAGAATGCCTTACTGACCAAAGTGATGAGGTTTTTAATTTATCTGTGGGACTGTATTTTTCTTCATAAAAATGTTTGTGCTATCTTACTGGACTGTAACCGCTTCAGGTGAAAACGCAAGATGAATAAGGCCTAAACATTTCAGTTTCAGTGAGTCTGAAAGTCAGTGAGTCTGAAAACAGCATTTATTCTGGTCATACTTTTAACCCCCTGACTGATGTAGCTCTTTTAGCATTCTCATCTGACTTGACCTCACACAGTGCACAGGACAACCTGATACTACTAATAGGAATTATTCTGTAGATATAATTGTTTCCAAGAAAATCTATGCAGTTAAAAACTTTCCTTACATATCTGCAAGATATTTTACATAAATACCTCAGCAAATGGCTTGTCAACATCAAATGTAAAATGTTCTTTCCAAAGCCATTGGTGGTTTGGCTATGAGTTTTTATAATGTTATGAAAAAGAGAGTTGAAAATAAAAAGCAACCACGTGTAAGCAGAATACGAAACTAAAGCATGGAATTCAGGAATTTTCACATTTGGCAAGGTATGCAATTTAAACTCTGCAGATCTTCTCTGGATTCTACTTTCTAGTTAGAATTGTCATGGGATAATAGAACAGAATGAGGGTAGCAAACTGACCAACTGCTTGGCATAATGTGCTGCAGGTATGAGCTATTCCTCACCTAGCTCATAGCAGGGTTATGAAATCCAAAATCATCTCCAGTGGCTCTTTACCAAATTCTCCACTGACTGTATTAATAAGTAATATGAGGCCAAGAGAACAGGTCTAATGCTTTGTCATGATCAATTCTTTATTAAACACTATGTCTTTTAATTTTTCTCTTTTACTTTATGGCAACTAAAATGTTCTACTTTTTTCTGCTTTGTGTTTTTTTTTTTGTAATCACTTTCATAAGGTTTTAGTAATTCCTATTTCCAGCAGCCCTTAAAGATGCTAGTAAGGTCACAACTACTCATCATGAATTAAAAATATCACTAATATTTTCTGTCATCATGCTGACTTGCATTTAGAGCCGACTCCACAGGAGTTTGTGGAAAGTCTACATTTTCTCCATTAGAGGGTATCCTTGCTCTATCTTCTGAAGGTTGCATTTCTCTCAAAGTACTTTTATTTTTCTCCTTAAGAAATGCTGAAGTCTGTAGTTTTGTTTCTGAAATCTGTTTAAAGTAGTGATCAGATCACTGATGCTTTGAGTTTAACAGTTGGGAGTATGCAAGAAGACTGACCTCTGTTGATCTGTGCAGAGCCTATAGTTCTTGTTCTCTTCTGTACATAATTAGCTGTTGCATGAAAAGCATAGCTCTTGCACAGAAAAGCCAAACAGTTTAAAGACTGAATCAATAGCCTCCTTTCAGAATCTTTTACTTTTTAGGAGAGTCAACATAGTGAAGATTTCAGCGGCAGCTTTCAATGTTAGCTGAATCCGCTCCCATCACTTGAGCTGTTCAAAATATTCTGCACACAAAGCAATATTCATATGCAGATATTTTGCTTAGCCAGTTTAAAAATTGGATAATTTCTGAAAAGCCCACTCACAGTCAGTGTGATGCTGGTAGATCTTAAGAGGGATACCACAATTTGGCCTCGGCTAAAGATGTTCACCTTCTAAAAATCTGAAATCATGGAAAAGAACTAGGACAAAATCACTACTTTTTGATAACTGTAAGGTTTTCTTTTTTTTTGTTCCAAACAGCAAAAGGTCATTCACTGCTTCATGCTCCATTCTTCTGATATTGTTGTGCTATGGGAACTAGGAAACCTTCGCAGTGTACATTGTGGCGTTGTCTTGGTTTTTTGGTTTTTTTTTGGGGGGGGGGGGCAAGGTATTTGAGAGTTTAATAAATCTGTGAGAAGCAAAATTGATTTTATAAAGAGAGAGTGAAAAAGGAAGGAGAACACCAGTGGTGGAGATGATGATTACATGTTTGGAAGGGGAAGTGCTGTGTTTTGGGGAGAGAGTCTTTCATACTCCTTAAATACTAAGTAATGCAAAGCCATTACGCTATTTCTATTATAAAAAACATAATAAAAAAAAGAGGAGAGGGAAAGGAAGGAGAATAGAAACACAATATAGCTATTCTCAGTTGAAAAGAAATGAAGTAGTATTTATGGTGGCAGAACACGTGGTCAGAACGAATTCATGGTGACCATATTGGTTGCAATAGCCCTGTCAGACAAAGTAGTAGTAATACCTCTTTGTAATGGCTACAGTCAGTTTCTCCACACAGTTGCAGCACCTGCACTTGAAGCTGAAAGAACCGAAAAGAATGAAAAAAACCCCATGAGATCCTGAAAACACATTCTGAAAAAATGGCAAAAGGAGCTAGTATCACACTTTAGTGTCCCATTTCGGTATGATCTACGCTCTGCAATTTTCAGTTTGGGGAGTATCCACATTCAATAAGTAATATTCATCACAGGCTCATTCAAGAGCAAAATGTCACCATTTGTAGTATTTCATTTCCGCTGAAACTAAAATAGTATTTGGAGCTGTTGAGAAAATCTGTTCTTGATATCTGCAAGGCTCTTGTGAGAGTTACCCAATGGTGCCAAGAAAGATTTCAGAACTTCCCAAATAGACAAAAAAAGCAACAAAAGGCTTCAGTGATGTGATATAAAAATTAATATTCAGCAAAGTTCTGAGTTTAAGAAGTGTATTAAACCATACTTGCAGCAATTTGGATGGAGCAGAGGTCAAGAAACGCAACAACAAAGCGTTCAGAATGAGTTGCTCCACCAAGCTGGTAGTTCTCTAAAAATAGCAACAGTAGCACTCAGGGTCCCATAGTTTGGTTTGGTTTTTTATTTTTTTTTTTTTTTTTCCACAGGCAGCATTAGTTTTCAAAGCTAGAAAAGATGAACAAAATCAAAGTCTTCTGTTCACCCTGTGTTGAGTAGAAGTAGTTTAAGGCAAAACAGTGACTGACCCCATCTACACCTTCACCAAAGTCAAGTTATCCTCAAAGAACTACAGATAATAGCAATACAGTAATGCTACACCAGATAGCTATTTAGTGTCCTCCATCTGATGTGGGAAACTGGAATATATGTGACTGAGGCAACAAATGGGCCAAAGTTTGAAGTAAATGCTTTAGTAGCTTCTCTTTTATAGCTCTTTGGCTGCTGTATGCTTGTGTAGTTTGTATGACTTCTATATTGTAGGCACAAAAGAATATCTACGTTTTGAGCTTTTATTTTATTTTCATGTCACATTAACTGCATTTATTTTTGGTCATACATCATATGGTGGTGCCTTAATATAGAAGACTAGAGAAAACACATTACAAACAAAATGATAGTGGATTCTCCATTGTTCAGAATATAAAATAATAAAAATATATATTCCTTTTACATGACAGATGCATGGGATAATTCCAAACCAGAATATATTTTTTTTAAAAAAAATATGATCATTTAAATGGTAAAGGTAATTTTTGTAGTCAAATCAACCTAACATAGTTTATTATGTGTTTATGGAAGACAAAATAGTTGTATAATGTGCTTAAAATAAGTGACATGAAATGTGTATGGAAATTGTAAAGAGAGGATTATATTTATATTTCACACTGAAGCTTTGCAGGTTGCAGAATACCTGTATTAGATCAGATTTTACCTTTACAAGAGATTATAATGTACTTGTTTACCTCTTACTCAAGTGCTTGCACTTGTGTGACATGTCTTAGAATAGCTTTTAAAAAGCAGTACATGGGAAAAATTTATAACTAAGGAACAGTGGAGGAAAAAAGTCTTCATCCAAAAATGGGCTTGAAGGTAACTCTGGTGCTAGTGTTTTCAGTGTACTGTGTTTTACTGCAAGAGATATTGTCAACTCAGTAGCTAGAACTGTAATTCACAGAAATATATTTTTTCCTAGATAAATACAAGGAAACTTTTTCATGAAGTTCTGTTTGTTGTCTTAACAAAAACTGAGGATATCTGTCTGCTGTGGGAAGACCTAACTAAAACACTAGAAAAGCGATACTTGTAGACCTTACTTCCAGCTACCAGATGCTTTTTAATCTTCCATTTTCAGCATGACTTCTGCCATTGTTTGAGTGATTTTTTTAATAAGGAAATCAGAAAAGAGGCAGGAGGAATCTTATCACACTGGAAGTTGTGCCAGCAGCAGGAAGGAAATGTGAAGGAAGAGGGACTGGCAGCAGATAAGAGGCAATCATAACGCATGGAGTTCACTGCAGAGGGAAACAGTCATGAATTTATTGGAAATCTAGGAGTACCTAACAGAGCAACTGAGCTCATTTGGTATAGAAGAATTCATTAAAGGTGATGGAAGAAAGCAAAGGTGAGGAAAAAGTGAGGGCCAAGTACCCTGCAGAAATAAAAAGCCAGACTATTCATTTCTTTCAGACAATTGGACATCTTTTCAAAACAGAAACAGGAAGCTGCATCTGAAGAAAATAGCCCTATTGAGAACTCTAAAAGCTGTTAAGAGAGAGAGCATTAATCACTCCTTTAGCTGGAGGACTTGTGACACATGTCTTCAAATAAGAAATCATGGCCACAGAAAAAAAGCAATACCATTAGAAAAAATGTAACAACAGGATTACTTGAACACAAATATGATTTTAAAAAAAAATTTTGAAACTATTATGACTACACAGTGATGCTTCAAGAATAATAAGCTAAATCTTGGCTACATTATAAGTTATGTGACCTCGATTTTTTAGATGAAATGGATAGAGTATCATCTAATAGTAAGATACAACTTGGTCTACAATTTTGTCTAGTGGAAGGTGTCCCTGGCTAGGGAGCAGTGTTGGAACTAGATGATTTTTAAGGTTCCTTCCAACCCAAACCATTCTGTACTTTTATGATTTTTTTTTTTAATTGAAGATAAAAATCACATTATTTTCCAATTTCAGTAAAAAAAAATGCAATTTTCATCACATTTATTTTATTTTTTCTTATATTAATTTTATTTTTTCTTACAGCATTTCCAGAGCAATGAATGACTGACTGCATTAACAGCTCATAACTGCCCTTTTTAGCAGCAGTTTTCTCCATCAGTCATTAGTCTTTTCCAAGAAATGGTTCTTTAATATTTCAGATTATGGTAATGTGTCCATCTGAGTCAATACTGAATCTGTGTCCCCATGTGCTAAGATGGTGCCGGAATCTAGTTAATGATGTGGCACACATGTCAGTACCTAATTAATAATAAATAATTGTGTGCAGAGGCAACGTACTAATATGGGCACTTTGTGTAGCTCAGATGAAATGTATAAAATTGAGATCTTCCATTCCATTTGACAAATCCTTTGATTCCAAACTGAAATACAGGCAGTAGACTATTCGCCTACTGATTTCAGCAATACCTGTAATTTTTCTGTGCCGTTAGAATTCTCAAATGTTCAAAAGTCTGGAGCTAAGTGCCTTTGAACAATTTAATCCACTTTTCATTTTGTACTTCTCTGGTTACTTTTAATGGAGATGAAGAATGTTTAGCCAGACTTAAGATTAAATTTCAGAATTTTCTCACTGTGTGTTTAATGGAGTCTTAAGAAGGAATATATTGAAGTTATTACTGAAGCATTGCAAGAATTTAATAGTCATTTTAATGGACTCGAGTTTCAGCTATGCTTTCTATTATCTTCTTTTCCAGTTTCTGAATATCCTTTTAGAAACTGGTGTCTACCCTTATGTTTACCATTATGCTGAATGGACATGTATGTACTTTGACTTTTACAACAGCCGAAAAGATTCTCTGAGTATTTCTTTATCCACCCACTTGACCTGCCACTCTGAGTTCTCTCCCTGTTGGGTGTTGTCTGGATAGAGTGTTCAAGAAATGAGCCATCATTAGCTCTGCTATAAGTATGCAAGGCTCTGCAGAAAAGGTAAAGTTGCCTAGAAATTTTATCTTTTTTACCCTCCTTTCCTCCTTTTTTCTTTTCTTGAACTGCTTAAGCTCAAGAGCAACAAATTTTCTTTATTTTAGATTCAGTTGTAAACTGGATATTGGTTCTGGCATCATGAAAACAAGCAGCTGCCAGGCAGGATACTCAGCTGTTTCCTTAACCAATGCCTAGCAATGCTACTGAATAACATTTGAGTGTAGAGGTTTGTTCAGTGGCAATCCCAAGGGAGTTTTCTGGAGTTAAAGATGGCTGAACTTTAGCATAGGCCATCTCCTTAGCAGTCAAACAAAATAACATCGATGACAGTGCGGCAGCTCAGAAGCAAAAGCTCATATAAAAAGATAGTATTCACAATCAGAAGTATATGTGTGAAGAAAAGGAACAGACACTTCCTTAGAGGCTTTGATTGTGCTAACTTTTTGATAGCCTTAGTCTTTAAGCTTTCCCTTAAATCCAGGGAAGGCTTTGTCAGATTTTTAATGGATCAATTTACTTATGATATGGGAAGAAACTCAGTCTGCTGCTTGCATTTAAATAGGAAAGCTTTCATTGTGTTGCTGTGGGTAATTGATTGGTAGCACTGAAATGGAAAACTCCCAAATATGTAGTGCTATAGAAAACAGCTTGATTAGTGTGTGTGACCCTCTACATACACGTAGCAGATGTTCATGAATAGTATATAAGCATAGCCAATATATGCTTTCAGAATTTGATGATGCTTTTGAAGCATGTATGTATTGCTTTTATGAAACACAAGCCCAAGAAAATAAGCAGGTTAATGATCAAGAGATCCATATTGGTCTATATTTTCATATCACTGGCAGAGTACTGATTTCATGCCTTATTTTCCTTCTTTTAATTTCTTTTCTTCCCTTTTTTTTTTTTCTTTTCTCTTCTTGCTCTATTCTGCAGCTTTAAAGTGCATAGCTGCTTAGAAATAAATTGCTAACAACAGGGTACAGCACTGCTCATCACAGGGGCATACCTCTCTGACTTGGTGACATATTTAATCTTGACTTCCATAGAGCTACATTCACAATTTTGTTATGGAAATGGCCTTTGCAGCCCTTTGTGTGTTGTTTCCATATCTGGCGCTAGATATGAATATCTGAATGCAAAGTCTTTGTGCATAAACAGTGTGGATAAACATTTGCATTCCCTTAATCTTCCTTTACAAGTGTTATTCACAATATTTCAGTCCACCTGAGTGGGTAATTGTTCACCAGTTTATTAATTGCAAGTCTGATTAAATGTACTTAAGTATAGATAACAGGTATTGCAGTTAAAAGTCTCAACCTCTTAGAACTGACTTTTTTTGATAGTACTTCATATAATTTCAAGTTGCCATGTAGTAGCAGTACTTCTTGCAAATGACAGATGCTGATGTATCATTCTCTTCATACTTTTTCCCTAGACATGATTAAACAATATATAATATATAATATACATTATACATAATATAAGCAACTATTATATAATATATATAAATATAATATATATAAACAAAAATTATACTGATTTACCTTTCTTATTTGCCAAATGCCCTGAAATATTTAGATATGCCTCAGATGTTGTGAGCAAATCAATATTGGAGTGTTTTCTGACTGTGGAAAAGAAATAGTGAAATTTATTTTTTGCTTTTTAACCTTAAACCTTCACAATTAAACAGCTTAAAAAGCATTAATGATAATATCAAACATCAGACACACTTCCAGATGTAGATGTCATTAGATTTTTATGTCTTTGTTATACACTGTTATCTCCTAAAGTGTAATCACTTGTAGACATAGTTGCTAAAAAGGATTTGATCTCCATAAATGCCTGCACGTATAGCTATGCATGCTATAAAATGTTCACTTATAATGCAAAACAATTAAATAATAATTATGAAGGGATATTTTTCTTTTTAAGCCAGTTCGTAACTTTTTGTTACTTCCCCACATGGTGAATGCAGATTTACAGAAAGTGTGTGGCTGTAAAAGGTGCGGTACCAATGCTTTTAGGGGTTCATAAGCATTGATAGTTTGTGATTGCCACTGTGGTCTTCTGTGTTGCCTTCCTGGTAGTATCTTGTTTTGCTTTGCTCTGGTTTTGTTTTTTCCAGACTGAGTTATGATGAAAAAAAGACTATTGTCCTTTTATCAGCACAATTTTTCAGTGCAGCACTTGAATACCCCTGAAAGCCCTATCTGCTACAGACCTAATCTAATTCACAGAGGAGTTTAGTATACTTGGATTAATAATAAAACTTACATGGGAATATATTAATTCCTAGTTTTCGACCCCTGATGAAAAATAAATACATAAAAATATAAGTGCAATTTTTGGAGTGTGATCATCTCAATAAACCCTTCTAATTCTGCAACAGATACAGGTTACATAGATGTTGAGCACTTTAGTATTTGGCAGTAGTTAAGACTGCAACCAATGTGGCATAAATGTGACTTTGATTCAAAGAGCTGGAATATCATGTTAATAAGCTATAATACGGGTGACGTATATATAGTCCCTATGCAATAGTGATAACAGAGATAGTTTGGTTGAAATTTACCTGACACTTGAACCAGTAGCTCCATTCAGGGTTAAAAAAGAAAAGCAGACGAGAGTATGTTCTTGGCATGCAATGCTATAAGAAAACTGTTGCTTGCTGTTCAAACTACTTTGCTGTGATGGTTTATTTTGCTTTATGACTGAGATTACCAAAGAGAAATCTTTCAAAGAAATAATAATTTGACACTTTATTTGGAGCACTGGAGAGAAACACTTCTTTAGTCTTAGCTACAAAAAGAGGAGCCATCAACTCTAGTTAATAACCCTCTTTCCTCAAAGGACTTTTCTTTGCTCTGGCTTTGTTTTCCAGGCTGAGTTATGATGAAAAAAAGACTATTGTCACTTTTCAAGAACTTATTCCTAGCTCTAGTGAATTCAAGAAATGTCTTGTCTTTTAGTATTGGCCTTTGACTTCTACTTGAGAAAAAGCACAGGGTGTATACTGTGCAAGTATTTGTTTTACAGTGCTTCCAAAGGAAGTTTCTGACTTCTGCAGACCATGACCTTGATGTTTGGTCTCACTGAACAGGCTTGTTTTGATGAGTCTGGTTTATGAGAATTTTGTTTTTCATTAGCTTGACTTTTCAGAGAAGGTGACTGGTAATTATACTCTAAATCCAGACAGTGAGAAAATGTACTAGATACTCAGATAAAATCAGATTGCTCACACTGTGGAAAATAATTCAGCCTAAGCTCCAAGACAGAATGATCAAGAATTTGTTCTTTAAATTGAGAATCTATCTCCTCATTTTTTCTTACTTTCCTCACTTTGGATTGTCTAGCCTTTAAAGATCTGAACCCAAAGCTATTCAAATCAATGAATGTTCAGCTCAATCTTTTTTAATGTATCTTTTCAATTTAGATTTACTCTGAATTAAAGTTCTGCAAGGTTGGTTTGATTTTCACTTGAAGTGGAATTTTTTGTGGTATGTCTTGAATTCCCCTGAAACTGGCTGCTTTTTAAAACCTGTGGAGTTGGACTCCTGTTCTGTTCAAAACCCTACTGAAGGAGAAAAAAAAAGAGAGAAATTAATGGGTTATTGTTCTGTTGGGCATAAATCTTCACTTGAAACATATTTGTTGTTGACAAGGTTAAAAGCTGCTGAAACAGAATTACTGCCAATTCCTCTTTCTTTTGTTCCTTATCCTGTCCCATAAAGCAATGAAATCCTACTTTCCAAGCCTATCCTGGTGTGCCAAATGTGGTGCCTTGTGTTTTGCCATATCTTCTGTTGTTATTTCTGTGACATGATCTTCACACTTTATCACTTAAAGGTAATGTAAGGAATGAGAGAGGCTGAAAACCTTGTTCTATTCTGACTAAGAATTGCTAAAAATGCATTGTATAGAACTTTCTCTCGTCTGTTTCATTCCAAAATAGGATGGTGTGTGGTGTTTCCTCTAAAGAGGGTGAAAAACATGAGCTGTAAGTCTGTGCAAAAGGTGAGTTGAAAAGTGTAAAATGCATGCATGATCTTGATTATCCTAGCCTCAGTCTCCAATCTCTAAAACAGCAATGTATCCACATAGTTACCTCTCGTTGATATTTTAAAGGTTAATATTTGTGAGATGCTCAAGTGCAATAGTAAAAAAAAAGAAAAAAGGAAAAAAAATAGATTATTCCAATTTCAGGGGCAGGGGTTGCATGGAAAACTATGTGGAATACACAGGCATGAAGCTAAGTAGTAACTAGCTGCTCATTTCATTCATGTATTCAACAAGGCAGAGCAATATGTGATCATGTAAGTGATGTGCCATCATTCTTGTCCCATCAGTGCAGGAGAGAAGAGAAAGTTTAGGTTATGTAGTCCAATTTTCCCAGCAGTGTCCTTTTGCTCTCTTATTTCTGTATGATCTACTAAATACTAAGCTACTACTGACTTACTATCACGTCAGCATATGTCCTCAGGACTAGGCTGTCATTCTCTTCAGAACTGCACACTAGATAGACTGAGAAATGTACTATATCCACAGAGAAATAGTGAAGTTCAGGAATTTGGCATTCTCTCCAAGCTTGGGAATGAAATGAGCTCTGGAGGAGATGGACGCTTCATTTATGTTTTGGCATTCTCTTCCAGTCTAAGGCTTATTGCTCTCATGCTTCAAGCTGCCTGAGTACAAGACTGCTTACGAACTTTAAATTAATCCTGCCTTTCCCACACCCTGGATTTCATCTTTTCTCCTGCCAGCAGCTCTAGGTTCTTTCCAGGGCTAATCTTGTTTTGCTAACCCAATGTTTTGCCCACATCCTTGTTTTTTCTCTCTGTTTGGTTTTTTTAGCAGCTGTTTGACTACAGTTATTCCTGTTGGAGATCCGCAGCCTGCTTTTCCCATGTTCTTTTTTGCAGCTTTCCTTAGGTCTATCTTCTCTATCTCAGTCTGTTTGTTCAGTCACACTTGCCTTGTTGCCATAGCCATGCCAGAGATGATCTTTGCTCTCCAAAGCCTATTGGTTTGCAGGTAATAGAAGAACCTCACAAACGTCCCTGTGTTCCTCTTCTTCACTAAAACTGAAAGAAGATTTATACCAAGTCAAATGACAGAGCCCTGTTTATTCATATTAGTTCCCTATGACCGAAGGGAATCATAGGTGAGGAAGTACTGAGGCACAAGATTGGGCTTTACTTGGTGACCCGTCTTTAAAGAGCTGCAAATGCAAAACTTATATTAGCAGTTATTTACTCTGTCACATTTCCTTGTAGAATGTATTTATTACTTCCTCTGATTTCTTATAATCTCAAAATCAGCTCATTCCTTATGTTTGGGTATGTTGGTACGCTCAGCAGTATTTTCCACAGTGCCTAGTTTATTCATCAAGGTTTTCCTCCCCATCCAGAGAGCTAAAGCCCATTTGAGTCCTTTGAAATGTGTGATACCCTGTGGGCCTCCTTTGTAAAATTTTTACTGTATGTTTGCTTACATTTGCAAGGGTCATTTATCAGTGTTATCTTCAAATTTTAATTATTTTAAACCACAGGGAGCATATTTGACACTTCGGTCTTTTCTGTCAGGGTTGGCAGTAACAAACATTAGGAAAAAAATGCTTTTTTTTGATGCAGAGTCCCTGTTAGGTTCTGAGACAGTCTTGAATTTTCTGTATTTTTCTAAATATAGTAAATATCTGCCAAAGTAAATGAAACATAATCTTTTTTTTTTTCAGGTTTTCAGACTCCACATGACAGTAAGGAGCTCTCTTGAGGGTTCTAAAGGATTTACTCATAAACTATGATTAATTTCCACTCTTTTGTTATTGACTATTTATTTTTTAATTGTTTTGTTTTTAGAACCAGTGTAGAATTCAATATCATAGACTAAAAATTTTCACAGGATTGATTCAAGAGCTGGAGCTGTGTCCGTTATACTAAAATGGCTAAGCTCTGATGAAAGAACTCATTTTCTTCAATCACTTTCTATTTATACCTAGTCTGCAGACGTTTCTGCTTTTAAAACCTCTGTTATTGGTTGGTTTAGTTTTTCAGGAATATGAAGATTTTTGCATCATAATAAATAATTAGCACTTATGCTGTATGTCCAACCATCAATATAGCTTGCCAATATTAATCAATAAGTACATTAATAATGCACAGCTTTACAGTTTAATAGCCACTAATTTCCTTGACTGCCTATTAGGGTGCGAGTCAACGGATAAGAGAATCTCAGATGCTGTTCATTTGCATGTCTTTCAGAAGCTTGTATTTTTCCTGAATAATGTTCGGTTTCCTTTCCTTCATTCATTACATTTCTCTAACTCCTGTTCTCATATATGTATGTTCCCATATGTATTCCAAAACAATCATTCATTGTATCTTGTGAACATGCAAGTACATAGTCTTTTCTGTCTTTGCGAAGAGTAGTCACTATGATTGTGCCTTTTCATTTGTACTAAGTAAAGGGTAGATAGAATGCTAACTTATTACTGTTTAGCATAACTAGACAAGTTCTTCAATATTAAGCCCAAGCGATTAAGGGCTTAAGGAAAGGAATAATTGCTGGAAATCTTGGAATGTAGAATGGGCCCTGAAGATTACTGATTTCAGAAATTTAGAAAATAAGCAATTCTATTTATTCTGTATTAAAATTAGTTCTTAAGGTATATAATTTCAGTACAGATAATGAAAATTTTTAAGTTATTGCCTTACTTGAAATTGATTGAGTTTTTTTAATTACCTTTTTAATCCATTCCACCTGACTAAGACTGTTTATTTTGGGATCCTAAGAACAGATCCTAAAAATGCTTGGACTATTTGAGATATCAACCTTTATAATAAAGCATCCACCAGATGCTATTGCACTTTTTAATGATCCATGAAGACCTTAAAGAGACCACTATAAATCATGTAGGAAGGAAAAAAAAATATTACTCTTATGGATGGAGACAACAAAGGTTTAAACCCAACTGCGGCACCCTCAGATAACGCTTCCATCTTCTCTGCATTTTCTTACTCTTTCTGGTACAAACCCTGCCAGTGTTTGTTTGAAAACTCCAGCTTAAAGTCCTAAAAATAAATAAATGGAGTTATGTTTTGCTGACTTACTGTTACACAGAAGGCTTGTTAAAATACTCGAGGTATAAACACATCCTGACAGAAGGAAAGGAAAATGAACAATTCTTATAGAAAAGCCCTGAGGATTTTGTGTTTGCCTTTGCATTCACTTTGAGCATTGAACCAAGCCTCAGAAATCGGCTGTTTTGAACATCTGTAACTGTTTTTGCCTCCAGCCCATGGAGTTGTTTGCTCATAATCTTTCACTTACAGTGTGCCTTCCCTTGGTCTGTGCTCAGGTAAGCCTGCTTCCTGGAGTTTTACAGCACCTCTGTTAGTTGAGCTTGCTGTGAGCTACCCAGAATATGCCTCTTTTATGGTTATGACTCTAACATATGAGGAAAGGAAAAATAGACAATTTCCTGGCTTTGCTGGCCCTTATATTTATTGTGTATGAACTATGAATGACAAGAATGGATTTTGGTTGATAAAAATATGCCTTGAAGTTGTATAAGCATTTTACAACATTTATAGAGGTTATTCTTACTGCTTTTTGGACACAGGACCAAGACAACATACATATCTATTTCTATTTGAAGTTTGCTTATTTAATTTCATTGGGAAACTTCCTTACAAGAATGTGTAGCAAGCAAAGTGCTCTGTTCTTCCAGTGCATGCAAATACACTCAATGTTTTCTACAGTTAGAGCAAATGAAAAACATCTACTCAAGGCAAGCAGTGCTTTCAGAGACTTCTGGGGCAGCTTTGAGGCTTTTTAAGACTGTGACGGCTCTATGAACGTGACTTTAGATTTTGGAACAGGATTCTGGGATCAGGTTGTACTAATCCATGCTAAAATTTTATATCTTACTATTAATTAACATGTCCTGATGGGAAGTAATAAACTAATACTAATAATCTTTTTTCTTTCCTTCTGTTGTTTCTATCATAAATTGCTGACAAATCTACCAATAGTCTTTTAAAATGTATCAGTTATGCAACTATTTAAATATAACAAGCGCCCTTAAAAGTACTCTGAAACTAATGTGAAGCTGTGCTATTTGCAGTTCTGTGATTTTATGCCTGTATCTGCAGAACCAACTGGGAAGAATGATCCGGAGAATAGTATGTATAAGAACTGTAAATCAGTACTTGTGCTGGTCCCTGCAGCAGAAGGTTGGGGAGGGTGAGACTGTGGGATCAGGGGTGGCTGTCACTTGCAAAGAGTTTAACATCTGTCTGTGAAAGATAGAAAGACAGCAGCTATTTTCCTGCATAATTTTTATATGAGCAAAGCATGATTAGCAATTGAGACCTTTCTGGTTTCTACATCTGCAGTCTGAAGTGTTAAGGCTTGGTTCTTAGGAGTTGACCTGGCATTTCTGAAGTAGAATAACTTAATTGTTGGTCTAAGTGTCTGAATAAGACAGAGAGCGTTTTGTGTGGACATAGCAACATTTAAAGCACTTTTGGTGAATTAGAAAACAATTTACACTATTGTAGAGACAGCTTTGGTTACTTAATTAAAATGATGGCTATTATAGCTGATAGTAGGTACTAACTTTATGACAATTGAAATACTATTCATCAAGCAGGTGACATACTGACCTATGTCACTAATGACAAAAACAATTTCTATCTAGGAAAGATAGTTACTTGGAGATGAGAACGCATGTATTGTGCACAGGCTGTGATAACAGATGCAAAATATTAATATTTCACCAAGATGCTGGTACAGGGAATTGAATAACATGCAGTTCACTTCTCCAGTTCAAAAGCTGCTTTATGCCGGAAGCTAGTGCTGGCCTGCTATGCTCCTTAAGCACTGAGAACTGTGCTGCTACTAGCCTCACAGATTCTGATAATAAATTACCAGGGAAGACAGAGCTATTGCTAACTATAGCAGTCACTGGCGCTTACTGGTACTGACACAAACTCACTTTTCATCTCCATTTTCTTTGCCTCCCATAAGCATGGGTATTCTGAGTTTTTGTGAAAAAAGCAACTACCTTGGTATTCCACCAATGAGTAAATAACATAAGATGAAGTCACTGAAAATTAATAGAAACATACCCATGAGAACTTGTTGGATAAGATAAGGACCAGATATAATATGAGAACAGGTCTAGTGATAAGATGGAATGGAAAGACAGAACCTAGATGGGAAGGCAAAGCCCAGAACATGTGAATGGAGAGCAAGAGGCACTGATGGCTGAATCTTGGGGGGCTGGCAAAAGAGAAGACTCTGATATGAAGAAACCACAGAGACAAAAGAAAGAAAGGCTTTTCCCTTAAGGGCTTGGCCTGAAGGTGTCTGCATTTTACTTGCTGACCTCATACTGCAAATGAGCAAACCCATCAAATGGTACCATACAAGATGGGATTATTCAAGTATATCGTAATAATTTTCTTATCTCTTGCTTCATCTGCTACTCAAGGTTGTCCATTTATTTTAGAATCTAAATATCTTATGTAGGGCTATTACAAACTTTCAAGCTTAACTGAGAGCCTAATTTGCCCTTCAACACCTTTATGAGAGATGATGATGCATGAGACTGAAAGAATCCAGCATGAAACAAATTGCATATTATATGAATACCCAATGGTAGTCAAACTTGGGTTCTACCTATTCCATCTATCAAGGCATCCTAAACCTAACTGAAACTTGGTAGAACTGCAGAAGTTCAACTTCTTTGATTTTTTTAAACTGCAGTTTTCTACTTGTGCTGGACTATAAAATTCAACATTGAATGCTCATTTTGAGGTTCGACAGAACTGAAGATATGTTCCTTCTAAAGCTCACTTTGAAAGACAAATAATGCTTTTTTGTCAGATTATAAAAATAGCATTTTATTTAGTTTTAAAATGAATATTAGGTATGGTGTTGTGACCTTAATAGTCAATATCACCTTTCACCAAGTGGAAACATCAGTCAGCAAGATTTCTATTCTGCAAAAATAACTCTTACTGTAAATAAGAAATAAATAGTTTATGCTAATTAGGAGAAATTTAACAGGTGATCAGATGAGACTTGCTGTGTAAGTGTAGTTTGAGAAGAACCTTACTGTGAGAGGTGTTCTGGGAATAAGTATTGATATTTTCAGTGCTTTTTATTTCATGGTAGCAAATTAAAATAAAAGTTGATTACAAAAAGAAAAAAAAAGATCCCAATTAGATTCACAGTAGGTGACCCCAAGTGTATTTTTACCCTCAAGGCAGACCTGGTAGAACTTTAATAATATTTGATAACATGGAATTTGGCTTTATAAATGCTGAGTTCACAAAGTGCGAATCAGAGTGATGATACATTAAGGAGGTGTTCTTCATTTTCTAGCACTGTGCATGCACAAATAGCATTCTAATAGCTCCTTCCACAGCTGCAATTTAATATATTTTAATGAGTCTTTGATCTTTGACATCTGGGGGACTCCATGTATTGGAAATAGCTTATAAGCACTTTTCTATGTGAATGAAAGCAAAAAAATTTCTGCAGCATATTAGCAAG
Source organism: Forpus xanthops (assembly GCA_032466535.1). Classification (NCBI taxonomy): domain Eukaryota; kingdom Metazoa; phylum Chordata; class Aves; order Psittaciformes; family Psittacidae; genus Forpus; species Forpus xanthops. Next base: position 8,629 of record JASSUY010019228.1, on the reverse strand, counting down.
GCCTGAAATTGTGATGTGCAAATTGCTTCTGCATCAGCACCTGCAACTTGCATTTCCCAGAAAACTTTGATAAACACATGATTCATATTGAAGTAAATATTAAAACTCAAGTTTGGGAAGAAAAGTGATAGGTTAGTTACAGCCTATTTTTCTGAGGGGATCTGGGTCATTACTGTATTGAATGTGGCACGGATAACTGCCATTAATGGAGTTAAAAAGATGAAAGGCCTCTCAGACCACCTAAGAATTTGTCTGATGTGATTGTTCTTATTATTAATAAAGAATGCTTAACATCTTGAAGTCCTAAAAATATGCAAATAATAACCTGTCAGGGTCCTGCCCTGTTGAATATTAAGTGCTTTCCTTCTTCATTCCTTGGTTGTAGTCACCAGAGATCCCTGTTATATCCCACTCTTCTGTTGAGGGTGTATTTTTACATCTGTTTATAATTCACAATAAAATTTTTTTGACATTTTTTTAACAGTGAGCGCTCATTTTTTTTCCTTAATTGATTACAAATGTGGACAGTATGGGATGATTCTTGCAAGAGACATTAACTGCAGGAGGGGCCTTTTTAGCATTATTAAGAAAAAGCTGCAAACTAGGGAAAAGTATCAGGCATTCCTATGTGCTAACCCACCTAAATTTTCTTTAAGTGTCGTACACTGTAGTAACCATGAATCCTCACAGATACCTTAACCGAGTGACATATTAATATGCTGGGTATTCTGGTCCTATTTTTTGTGTTTTGTTGTCTTCTATTTGGTTATAGCCCTCTTTTCTATTTTCTTGGGATTTCCAAACCACCCTTTTTATCATTCTCCTACAATGACCAAATCATCCATATACTAAATTGTGGCTCAGTTTGTTTTAATGTTTTCTATAATGTAATGTTATTATAATGGCTCCTTTGTATTTTCATAGCTTCTTTAAACAATAAAAGCTTTAATCTTATGCTGCATGAAATGGGGCAGGTATTTCGCTACCTAAATGTAACTAACATATGGATGTGCTATACTACTAATGTAAATTGAGGATGTTAATTTAAATTGATGATGCCTTATTATCTTACAGCAATCCAAAATATAGCTCTTGGTAAACTATTCTATGCTTTCTTAAAAGCTATACAATGTGTAAGAGTGTCATGAGTATATTCTGCTGACGATTTTCAGTAGACTGCTGAAAGTCTCACATTTCCTAAGTCTAGTATCCTTCATAGCATGTGTATGTTTTGATTACCTATTTCACTTCATCTTCCTAGTCTGGAAGACCTTATAGGTATGAAAGTCAGTATATTCTTTGGATTGAACAAGCCCATTACTCTTTCGTATCAGAAGCAAATGCTGTCTTCTGCTGTGTAAACTTCTAGGTCCTGATCCTCACTAATGCAGAACTGCAGTTTATAAATATACGTATTCACCTCTGGTTTAGAGAAATGTGAATCTCTGTATGATGGGTTTGAATAAAAGCAGTGTAATCTTGCTCTTAATGACTGTTCTACTCTATGTACCTTGGAATGAGCAAACCTTATTGTAGGGAAGGGGTGCTAATACTAGTTTTTCAAGAGTTTGTCCTTTATCTGAGTGGGTCATAAAAACCTTTTGCTTCAGCTGGTAAGTGAAGCTTATTTCCCAAGGCATGGAAACAACCAGACCAGTAATAAAAAAAAAGCACTTTTTTTTGGTTTGTTTTCTTTTTTTTTTTTAAAGGTTTGTCCATGGATTTATTTGACAATCTCATCTTCCAGGTTTGTTGCCAAAGGCCAAAGCTGCACTACAGTCTTCAGTGACAATTGGCATTGCTCTTGAAGATCTTTGTGAGAACAGTCTTCAGTGACAATTGGCATCACTCTTGAAGATCTTTGTAAGAAAGAATGCTAAAAGATGTTCTCATCAGTTTAGCCACTTACAAAGTTCCATTTCTAATTATTCAATGTAGGTGGAGGTGAACCTCAAAATTGTTTAGCAGGGAAATGAATCATAAAAAAGTTATGGAATTGAGACAAAGATGTCTGCTGTCTTTAAAATATACCTACTTTTGCTTTAATCAGGACAGAATGTTTCACACTGTTCCATAAAATGAAGGACTTTAAAAAATGTTGTATCATGCTAAGTAAATGTTATGAATTTAATATACTCTTGACAATAATAAATATTTAACATGTGTTGGGATGAGAAATATTGGTTGCTGACTCTATCCCTGAATTCTGTTTTGAGTCAAGTTTGAGTATTTCTCATACAACAGGGAAGCTATTCCACTGTATAATTAATTCCATATTTCACGAAAAAATAAAAAAAACCTCATGTTCATCTTCATGAATCTGCATATCTTTGACTTTTGATTGCATTTAAAATCTTGCTTCCATTTCACTCTTCACCAAGGCCTGTGCTTTATTTATGCTTCATACTGCAGCATTGATTGTAAGTTTCTTCGAGACCATTGCTATGCTTGGAAGCAGTAGCTTCTCCTCTGAAACCAAGTGACCACATTAGAACAGATTTTAAGTAAAACCATCTCCATTAGTTACTATTTGTACAGGAAGTTCAATGTTTGTTAAAAAAAAAACCCAAACAATTGAAAGGTGACCTAGTTAAATAAAGTTGTTTTTTGTTTTGTTTTTTTTTTTTTAATATCTTTAATTTAATTTGTAAGCCTCTTGACTGAAAATAAATTATCTCATTTTGATTGCATGCCATACATGATGTGTTTCTATGTCTCTGTGAAGGCCTGGTTAAGGAAGTTCAATCTATTTAATATAGGAGAGATGTTTGAAAATGTCTGATTAGCATCTGAAAGCACTTTTGTAGGAACCAGATTTCAAATACTAGGGTGATAGAGCTATAACGTTATCTAATGACTTGTAATGAAACCCACACAAATTTAGGTTAATGTGTCCTTTTCTCTAGGAAGAACAATGAAATGTTGGAGTAATTTGTACAAGATATGATGAAATATCTGTCGGTTTGGACATGTTTGTGACAGATGTCTCGAGCTATTTAAAACTTGTAGTTACTTGCTTGAAGAATTGATGGTCTGGATTAACAACTAGGTGAACCTTTGTATTTATTAATCTGCCAAACAGCCCTGTAAAAAAAAGAAAGCAGATTACAATGATAGGAATTCTTATAAAATACTTAATGTTTAAGTGGGATTTTAATCTATGTCAGAACACAAGAGTACTGGGTAGGTGTAGAGCATCCATGTTCTCTCCAGTTAGCAGAAAGTGTTTAATTTGCTGGGAGGGGTATGAAATCAGTGTTCTCTAATTTTCTGCTATTACCTTAGCAATGCGTTCGGCACACAAAGGTAAAGTGTAGACAGTTTTAGAGAAGCTATGATTCAGACTTTAAGACTCATCCGATGCTTTTTCCACAACTATTGTATTCCATTTAAAATATTTCTAAAGGACACACCAAATGTTGATATAAGTTCTTAAAAAGAAAAAAAAAGAATAAAACCTCCTGTGCTCCAGAAGCCCACAGAATATTTCTACACCAAATAAATATTCAAGTTCCAAAATCAGGTTGAAAGTCATGCATAAGGCTATGCTTAAAGGAGAGAATATGTCATAAGAATGAAACCTCTGTTAAAACAAAATCAAAGGTGCACTGGTTATGCTGCAGTTCTTCTCAGAAGCTGTTTACATGGCTGGACTAAAAATGCCTAGTTCTTTGGAACAGGCTTAGCAACTAAGTCTGCGAGAGGTAAGGATGGACACTGAAGCTGTATAAGGAAAAATGAATTCATAATGGTTAAGCAAAAATTTTACTACCATTACTGACTCAGTTGTGGAAATAATATTTAAATGATAGTTTTAAAAGCATTAAATTAAAATGAGAAGTCATAGGATTGAATTTTATGTTAGAAGCACAGTAGTGTTTTTGTTAAAATCCAGGTACCCTTTTGAAGAATCATATTGGCATGCATTTTATTCTTGCAAGATCCTCTTAATATTGATTATGAGAGTCATGTTCTTTTTGGATGGCATAAGTTGTGGAATGGCTTCCATTAGATGTGCCATTTCTCAGCATAGCTGTTTTTGATTTATCATGAGTTTTGCTATTGGCCTTTATGTTGTCTTTCTTGGGCATCTCATTTAAGCAGGTGTCAAATACAGCGCCTTCATAAGGACACACTAAACATCTCCTGTCTTTAGACTGGAACTGTTAAATGCTTTAGCCCCATGTTCTCCTTTGCCCTCTTCCCTCATCCTAAAAGTGCTGCCTGGTTTGACTTTAAGGCAAATAATTGAGACAGCAGTAACTAGAAGTTATTTTGACAGCTGTTCCATCACAGTCTAATATTTATTCATATAGCATACAGAGTTCTTGACATATCATAAAATCATAAAAAAGTTAGGGTTGGAAATGACCTTCACATCATCTAGTTCCAACCCCCCTGCCATGAGCAGGGACACCTCACACTAAGCCATGACACATCTGGCTATGTACAACCTGGCCTTGAACACCACCAGGGATGGAGCATTCACAACTTCCTTGGGCAACCTGTTCCAGTGCTTCACCACCCTCACAGTAAAGGATTTCTTCCTCAGATCCAATCTGAACTTCCCCTGTTTAAATTTGAAGCTATTACCCCTTGTCCTATCACTACAGTCCCTAATGCATAGTCCATCCCCAGCATCCTTACAGACCCCCTTCAGACACTGGAAGGTTGCTATAAAGTCTCTACACAACCTTCTCTTTTCTCCAGGGTGAACAGCCCCCACTTTCTCAACCTATCTTCATACAGGAGGTGCTCCAGTACCCTGGTCATCCTTGTGGCCCTTCTCGGTACTTGTTCCAACAGTCCCATGTCCTTTTTATGCTAAGGACACCAGAACTATACACAATACTCCAAGTGTGGTCTCACAGGAAGAGAGTGCACAAACTAAGCCGAACTCTGAGTCCATGCTTAAAAGCTTTGTTCAACAGCCAAATTCACATCAGTGTGGAAGTAAAATGAGTTAGTCGAAGCTGTAGCAACAATTTTAGAAGACTAGAAATGAGAAAACTTTTCATAATACAAAACCTTATTTATTTACTTGATTTTTCTTAACATTTTAATTTAAACTTTATAGTAACCCCTTGGCCTGAGTGTAAGTATCAGAAATTTCAGCCAGACAGTAATATTTTCAAAGCTAAAAGGTAGTTTTTGAAATTACTTCTGTAGAAGATTAACTGTGATTCTAATTACCTTTCTTAGAAGAGACTGCAGCATTTCTGTTTTGGAAATGTATATATACTTTGAAGTTATCTCTCAATTAAGATGAATTCTCAGCTACTTCACTGTTTGTCTCTGGCTGAACAGCAAATAGGGGACAGAGTGCCTTGATTTTTAGAATGAAGTCCATCCAAATCTATGAGTTAGGGTTTATTTTTGAAGGAAAATATTTACATTCTTAACCATAGGTGTATGATTTCAGTTTCCAACTTTATGATCTGGTATTTGCCTTTGCTGATTTCACTGCACTTTGGATACACCTAGTAATCCAGACAGTTATAAAAGCTCAATGTAGTTCCTGATCTTTATCATGCTTGTAATTTTTATCTATTTCATAGTAATTATAAAGGAAAGCTAAGAAACTTTTGAAGTATGAATATAAGAGTGCATACAGTAATGTATTTTAATGAAAATATGAGTCATAGTTATTAGCAATTTCTTAAATATAAATATGAAGTTGCTAATGTAATAATTAAATTTTAGTATATTGTGGTTGTCAAAATGGAGGGAGTGTGTGTATGAAAAAGAATCTTCATGAATCCTTGAATATTTTCTAACAGAGCAAATAAATAATACAGATATGCAGTGTCATAATGAGAGCAAAAAACCAATGAAATTTTAAGCATAAGAATAATGCATGTTGACTTTATTAAATATTTTGCTAACAGTGTTGCTGTTAGCAGTTTGCTAATGTGTTTAATCAGATTCAGATAAAAGTAATTAGGAACATGATTCTTATCATGCCAAAACCATAAAGCAGGATCGGTTGCATCGTAAGCATTTATATAAACATCTCTGAGAAACATGATTTGCATCAATACATTGAATAAAGCTTTATCTCACTTTTCACGTCTTAAACAGAAAAAGTACAGCAAAATATGAGTAATCTTTTTGAAAAGTGTCTTCTTCAGGCCTGTCATTGTAATACGCTATGCCCCCTGCAAGAGAAGTGGTTGAGTCTTTTCTCATGTGCATACATTTTGTACAATCTATATATCTGGCAGCTCATACATTCCTAACAAGCATATACAAAGACTCTAAATAATTTTTTTCTGAGCTCAAAGAGATTAACATCACATTATGGGCAATTCCTTAGTTTCATCTAAGAAAACTTAAGTTATTTTATAATGATGGATCATGAATTTTTTTTTGCAAGTTCCCAGTCACTGTCTCAATAGCACTTACGCAGCAACAGAAATAGGCTTTTGCTTTAATATTTCTTTCCCTGTAAATGACTTCATGATCACAAACAGCTCAAAACCCCACAGTTTTATACAGGAATAATAATTTTCAAAAATTTTTGGTTGAGAGCTGCTCTGAATACTGATATGGGAAAAAGTACTCAGGGAATGTTTGCACAGACTTCTTGAGCTTTCCGTAAGCTACAATTATCTCTGTAGGTGCAAAAGCAGGCTGTATTTGTTCATGCTCAATATTCTTTCTTATGCTAGGTATGTTTTACTAATTTAACATTCTAAGTGTTTAATTGCCTTTATAATGGTTCAGCCATATGCCTGAGAGGTTATACTGAGGACTTATTTGATCCCCAGCCAATGTTTACTTTCAGATTGAAATGAGCAGTTAGCAAAGTACTCACCATCTGTTCAGAAGAAAAGAGCTCTTCTTTGACTGAGTGGACAAGCAGGAAAATAATTTAGAAAGCTGATTATTAGTTCATGTAAGTAGATAATGGATGAAATTTTGTTAAGAAAGATCTGAGAGAAAGCAAAATTCTTACTGCTGGTACAGACCAGTCCTTTGTATTACTATAGGTAGAGCAGCAGATGACTAGAAAATAGATCAGTAGAAAAGGTCCTGGGGCTTCCACTGCATAGCAAGTCTGAATAAGTACTGGGAAAAAGAAATCTGATTAGATATATGAATTTTTGGTTTTTTCCCCTGCAAAGGTGATCAAACGTTGGAAAATGTTGCTTAGGGAGGCCGGAGCCCTGACTATCCATCCTTGGTAGTCAAAAGCTGATTTAACTTGGTCCTGCTCCTAATACAAGTGTGATCAACTGATGACCAAAGGTTGTGTTCAACCTGAATTATTCTCTAATTCTGTGTTAGTTATGTGATATCAGCCCTCCAAATTATATGATTGTGTACAACTGAACCACTGGAGTGGCTATTTTTTTTGAGTGAAGTGATCCCAGTACCTTATTCTTTTATTGCTGCTCTGGTCTTCATTTTTCCTTGAAACTGAAATGTACTGAATAAAGTAATGTGAGATTCTATGCTAAAAACTACGTTCTTATTTCATTTTGGAAGTAGGAGAATGACATATTTGTCTTATTGGATGTTCAATTTGAAAGTTTAGAGCTTAAGTTAGAAGTCCATTCTCCATAGGGTTCTTCTATTGTCAGTGACAAATAAATTTAAGAACTTAAGATAACTGCTCTGAATCATTTGTTAGAAGAATTTATTTCACTTTTACTATATAATGAGCATATAGGAACTAGCCACTCATATGGCTACAGTTATAGGATGCTAATTATTCTTCTTTTTGATCTTTGTGATCTTTCATATGTTTTTTTGTAGTGAGGACAAAAATATAGCAGTATTTTTTGATAGAACGGAAGTAATTAGAATTGGTCTGAAAATATATGTTGTTTTGCAGTATAAAACACCATCATCAGATGTCTTATTTATCCATCTTAAGATGTGTGAATACTTATGTTTCTAAAGCCGAATTCAGTCTAAATTCAGATGCTATGTTACTGGCTTTCTTGTATATTGTAGTCTTGGAAACAGCATAAAACATATGTGTTTTCTGCACAGTTTTTAAAGATAATTCTGTTATTCCATTACTATAAAGTATTATGTTTTTAAGTAAAAATTTCTTAGAAAAGCTTTTAAAGATCATGTTTTGACTCCTTAGTTATGCATCATTAAAGTGCTTATATGCTTATATTTTGGTATTTGCAAAATCTAATTCATAAAGTATATGCAAGAGCTGAAGAAATATCTGGATGATAAATGACTCACTTTGCAGGTTTTTTAATTTTATTGAATAGAGATAAGCAAACAGTGCTGGGTGCGCGGGGAGTCTCCACTCCACCAACACGCACACCTCTTAACACATGCTCTCGGTTTATATTGAGTTCCACAAGTCCCTCCCGCATGCGCACTGCCTCCAGGTGGTCTCAGGCAGGGGTCTTGGGATGAAGTAAAGAGTCTTCCTCAGTAACCTCACAGACTTTAAGGGTTAAACTTTTCACCTTCTTTTCTTGCCTTACTGGTTTTCCTACTTCTTAATCGCTCATCACCAGTCTTTAGCTTGTCTGTTGTGTCTCATCAGCGATCTTTAGCATGTCTGTTGCTGTCCCATCAGATCTTTAGCATGTCTGTTGCTGTCCCATCATCGGTCTTTAGCTTGACTATTGTGTCTCACAGATAAAAGAACAAA
>JASSUY010019227.1:0-17046 GCA_032466535.1 Forpus xanthops | reverse complement strand
GGTTGGCTTTCTGGGCTGCAAGAGCACACTGCCGGCTCATGTTCATTTTCTCATCAATCAACACCCCCAAGTCCTTCCCCTCAGGGCTACTCTGAATCTTTTTTCTGTTCAATCTGTATGTGCGCCTGGGATTGCTCCGATCCAGGTGTAGGACCTTGCATTTCTCATGGTTAAACTTGATCAGATTGGCATCAGCCCACCAGACAAGCGTGTCAAGGTCTCTCTAGACGACATTCCTTCCCTCCAATGTATGATCCACATCACACTGCTTGGTGTCATCAGCTAACAGGATCTGGTTGATTTCACCAGTCAGGAGCTAAGATTTCTCATGGGATGGTGTTGGATGTGATGTAAACTGTAATGTAGGTTTTTCAAACACTGTTGTTAATGTTGGAGAGTTATCTTCAGAGGTTCAGGCAAGTTTTGTTACCCTAAATAGCTGTTTTCAGTCTTATGGTATTGTATGCTAAGAAAGCAAATGTACCCTGTATTTATTCTTATTTAAGACCCTGAAATATTTCCTTATTTTTGTGTGACAGTTTAAAAAACAGAACGGGAAAAAAAACAAATGTAAAACCTGTATTTGCCTTGGTCTGGCAATAACACGACAACATGAGTTGTTTCCCAGAGGGAAATTAATCTACATGTGATACAATAAATGTGTAATCTTATCTCTTCTATAATAATTTTATAATCTCCAATAATAAGTGAAATGCTTAGTTATTGAATAACCTATTGCAGGTAGGTGGGTCAAAAATATGAAAATCATCTTTGTCACTGATAGCCCTAAAACACATAGGATAGAAAGAGAAAATAAACCAGAGGAAACCTGTGAGGGAAAACTGTTTTGCAAGCTGTTTTTTTATATTCATATTTTTTTCTTATTTCACAGAATCACAGAATGGTTGAGGCAAATAAGAAACCTCTGGTGGTCATTTTGCCCAGCCCCTGGTCTAGCAAGATCACCTAGAGAGGGTTGTGCAGGACAATATCCATCCATAACTCAAACAAAAATACTGAATTTCTAAATTTTTGAGTTTAGACATAAAAGTGAACAGGGATATCTCCCAAAGCTGTGCCTCTGCTATCAATAATTTCATGGTATTTTTTTCTAGAAAATACTCACCATTACTGATGTTTATTTTTCACAAAACATAGTGAAACAAGTGAAACTATTTTAAATCTAATCTGAAATATAGGGATTTTCTTTGTCAGGTATTTCCCTTACCTATACCTCTTTGCCATAGCACTCCAGTTTCTTACATAGTGGATAGATGCTGTTGGCACTTGTGTGACAGTCCAGGCCATGGCTCTGATTTAAAAAAATCCACTTTGTTTTGGCATTAGCATTCAGATAGCATGACTGGACCACAGTCTGTCTACTTCATACTGGGGGGGGAAGTTCAAGTTGGATATTAGGAAGAAGTTCTTTCATTGTGAGGGTGGTGAAGCACTGGAACAGGTAGCCCAGAAGAGTGGTGAATGCTCCATCCCTGGCAGTGTTCAAGGCCAGGCTGGGCAGAGCCTTGGGCAACATATTTTAGAATGAGGCATCCCTGACCATGGCAGGGTGTTGGAACTAGATGATCTTAAGGTCCTTTTACACCCAAACCATTCTGTGATCCTATGATAGATATATATAAAAAAATCTTTCATTTGTCTTCTGTTTCTCTGAGATTTTTTTTTCATATGGGTACTGCCTTGGTTTAGTAAGATTTGTCAAGATAGATAGAAAACAATTCAAAGCAATTTAAAAAAAAGTATGGAAAGATTACCAGGCTCTTCACCAACCTGCGAAAAAAGATAATATACATTTTGATTATAGATGCAATACAGAAACATTTTACTAGCATTCACTCAAAATTACGTATGATTAATTCTTCTGTTGACTTTGAAAAAAAATCCTTCTCAGCATAAAAATCCTAAGCCTTTTGTAAGCAGGATTAGTTTTGCCAGTGGTTGTGTTACAATCACCCTGTTAGTTGGTTTTAGTGTGGTTTTATTATTTTCTGCTAACAATTGATTGTAATGAATTTTGAAACTATAATACAGAGAAAACAATATTAAAACCAGGGTAGAGAGCATTATCTTAGTTCCTCATCCTTCATAATTTTTCCCCTATGTTGTCTGACATATTCAGTTACCTTCAGGCTCCATGTTTATCCTGTTGCCCCATAGCTCTGTTTCTCATGAGTATGAATACAAGATTTGCAAAATAATAAGCTGTCAGTGCATCCGTTCTGATCTTTGATTCTCTTCACTGATTTAATGTCACATGCACCTTATATTTCATTTTGGGTAAATTTTCTTGTATATTTATTTTGCTGTTCTTCCTAAAATATAATAAAATTTGTATAGAAACTTTGAAGAAGCCTCTCTGAAAGTCAAGGCCATTTAAGTCATTTTAGTAATCTGTGGGACAGATATCAAATATGTGAATTTATGGCAATTTATCTTGCTTGATTAGGATGTTTCTGTACCTACTAAATTAGGAGATTTTGAATTTTTGGCTGAAGAAAGTGTCCCATTTCATGTGTCATTTAGATATAGATTTTTTTAAACAGTACAAGATTTAACTCATAACCTGTAACTTATCAAATATTTGTTACTGAATCAGCAGCCACTAAGTTAACTAGTTTGTGTCACCATTTGTTTTTTGCTGCTTCAGGTGAGTTAGAAACCAGGACTGCAAAAAGTATCTTTTAAGTGGAATGCTATCACAAGTAAAATCTGTTTTCCCCAGCTCCACCACTTTTGTTGATAATGGTCAGCAGTTTATAGGGACTCATATAAACTTTTTTTAAGATTAAAAACCTAAACTGCTTTTTAAACTTACAAAGGGGCATGCTATGCACTCTCTTGTTGTGATTCACATTTATTTTCATTCATCATATATATGTGGTTTTAAACATTTCAGGTAGAATCTCATGACACTTCATATCTTGGGCCAAGTCCACATGTACATTATTAAAAGATGTTGCAAACCTCACGTATTTTGGAAACTTGTGAAATTTCATCTTCGTCCACTATTTCAATACATATTAATGCATGAACTTTGGAAAATTAAGATCAATTTCCAAAGAAATAGTTTTCTTGACGTTATAGTCAAAGCTTTCTTGGAAGTCAAAATATTTACAAGTAACTGAAATGTCTCAAGAATGGAGCATCTATTTTAACTCTTAACTGAGCGCTTTTGAGGGGTTTCAGAGCTTCAGTATGTAAAAGTCATAATTTTTTTATAATTTCATGTTTGCTTAGATAAACTGAGACCACTTTAGTAACATATAAGTAAAGCACTTATCAAGCATTTGTTCAGTTTTACCCTATTTCCAGAATTCACACATGTGAATATGCACATGCACTCAAACAACTTTGTAAGTGTTCCTAATTATAATCATACAGCCTTTGCTTAGCAGTTCTTCTGTATAATAGTAGGTATTTAGTCTGAAGAAGAAATGCGTTTTTTTTAATAAAGTCTTGGTACAGCAGGTTGTCTGGAAAATCAATCTAATTTCTCCTCATGACCTACAGAGACAAAGAAGAAATATCTAAATGAACAATTGCCTTAAATTTCATGGCTGCTTTAGTATTAAAGCAATCAAATTTGAAATATCAATATATCTGCACAGCATGAGTGACTTGTAGGAGAAATGTGAAAAGGAAAAACACTAACTGAAAACAGATTGCAAACACTGCTACAGTGATATTAAATAATATCAGGCAAGATGGTACCTTACTGTGTGTCTGATTTTAATGAAACAGATCATGATGGAACCAAATCAATTCAGTTTAATTAACATAAAAACATAAGTGTCTCAGTTCCTAGAAGGTAGAGATCATTCATTCGCTTTCAGTTACAGAAAGGGAAATATGCCAAACTTTTGTACAATTGTTTTATACTCATTTTACTCATCTGCAAAGCCCCTTTCAGTCATGAAGCTCTACAGATTCCTACCAAGTCAGAGTGATAAGCATACATACTTGTACTGTATTGGATAACATACAAAACCACAGAAATAAGGGAAACTGAACAAATATTAGATTGCAATAATTTAACACTTCACTTACTGTATTAGTCAGTTGGTTTGTTGTTTTGTTTTTGTTTTTTTTTTTTTTTGTTCTGTTTTGTTTTGTTTTGTTTTTTCTATTTCTTCATTCAGAAATGAATGAGATTCAAAGAAAGTGGCTTTTTAGTTTTTGCATGACAAATATACTATTGAGTATGTTGTCTCTGTTTATAGACCATAAAATACCTCATAAACTGTGATGGAGTGTTGTAGGTCATACATGAGGATTTGAAAAAGCCATTAATTGTTACAATTCTTACAATGTGTGTTACAGTAGATCTAACAGGAAAAAAAGTATAACACAAAAAAAAAAAACAAACAAAAACATTCTTCCATGAAAACCTGTTGATGAAAATCCTTTTCCTAACAGGAATGAAATAAACTTGCATAAAGCACTTTTCAAAAAGTATGTAGCATGCAAAATCTCAAAGACTAAAACACACAGTGCAAACATTCATTTTAGGTACATTTATACAATCTAGGTAACCTTATACCACTATGTCAATTTACTAACTCATTGACTGTTAATATGGTTGTAGTTATTTTTTCCAAACCTTTTTTCCTTATATGTTCATTACTGACTTTTAGAGACAGAGAATGCCCTATGCCTAGTTAAGTAAGGCATCAGTTTCAGAAAGAGATTTAAAAATATGTTTATTCCATTAGCAGCACTGCATGAAATATGGGTTGATCTATTTTGCATAACCAGCATGCCATTGCGCTCTGGAAATTTTATTTTATTACTAATAGCATGATTATAAATCAGAAGTTGCATTATGTGTCTACTCCCTGTTCAGATGTTCTCCAGAATTTGGCTTAGTGGTGACTCATACTATTTCTCTTTAAGGATTTGATTTTAAATTACTCCAGCTTAATAGATGGATAGGTAGGGAATTAAATCCTTAAGTGGGTTTGAGTAAGTTCTAATTCATACATCTTTGTCAGATGATCTTCAAATAGTGTCAGAAGTCAACAACATTCTCTTTATTTCTTAGCTGTAGATGAATTCTGTTCAAAATAGTGTCTGAAAACAGTCTGATAATTTGCTACTCCTAAACAAGAAGGTTCAAAACGCCTACAGAGGGATTTTTCAGAAGGGAAAAAATAAAGCTTTTCATTTTTTTTTTTGAAATAAAATTTGTCAGGTCATATTGTTTAGTGCATAATTGTGAATTTGTATGTGGAGGCTGTGCCTACATTGCAATGTAACAGCACTTACTTAATTTTGTATTCCTGCCTACTGGTTCCTTACACTTCATTTGTATTAAATTTCTCTGACATAGTCTGACAGCAAATATGTAGAATTACTTCTGGGAGCATTTAATGGTATAATAGACATTTAACGTCCACTGAGTATGTGGTTTAGCTTTTTTTATTGTTGCTAGTACAATAAATATTTGTTCTGATGCTTTTGAATTGTCATAACAGGCATCCTTTACACAAGTATATGATTGTAAGCGAACTGCCAGTACACCATATTGTCAGTGGTTCTAGGTTAGTAGCTATGTAAAATTCAGCAGACATCAGCTTACTTTCATGGAATATTTATAATTAATCTGAAGAAAATATCTGAGACATTTGTCAACACTATTGATTTTTCTGTCAGATAGTCTACATGGGCTGGACGGAAGAACGGGAACAAGACTCCCTTCAGGATCGAATGTACACACCAAAGTTTCTAGCACTGAGGGGATCTTCCCTGTATAAATTTATAGCACCTCCAGTAAGTATATTTCTCATTCTTAGTGGGAATAAATTTGATTAACAAAAATAATTTCATGCAATATGTGCAAGGCTTTCATAATGAAAACCACTCACTGAGCTAACAGGCTTAAAACTTTCAGCACTGAAAAGTTCCAGGGTATGTGGTATAGAAGTGACAGTAAACAGCTGTTTATCAGATGATTGGTCAAATAACAAGAATTTCTTTTCCTCCAGTTACCTTACTTGAAAAATGCAACAGATGCCTACTTGTGCTAAAAGGAAGCTTTTCATTTTCCTTTGGCAGACAGAACAGTCCTAAAGTGAGATGGTTAAAACGGAACTATCATTCTAGTCAAACTTCTGAGATTTGGGGAAATGTCATAGCTTTTTGCATTCTGTGCAAATGACAATATCTCTGTATTTAGATTTCATCTGGAATGCTACTTTTGTGCTGCTTGGAAGCACCAAAAATAAGGTAGCAAAGCAAATGAAATTGTTTAAGTTAAATGTATTAATTGGAATCTGACTGGCAACACTGGGCAATTTTTAGCTTATATTTTGTCTTATTCTCAGCATTTACTTTCACTGTTTATGGTACATCTAAACCACAGTAAACAGAGGAACCCTCCAGCTAACTTGTAAGCAAGTAGGGAAGAAGCCAGTAGCAGTACCATACAAGCAACAGAGAGTCATGTGGATTCATTTTGTTTACTGAGTGACCTTTCTGACTGCTTCTAAAACCTGCATTGTCAGATTCAGGCTGTACCCCTTCCTGCCTGAATCATAGAAATATAGCATAGCTTGGCTTGGAAGGAACCTTTAAAGGTCATCTAGTCCAACCTCTATTGCAGTGAGAAGGGACATCTTCAAGTAGAGCAGGTTGCCCAGAGCTCTGTTGAACCTGACATTGACTGTCTCCAGGGATGCAGTGTCTACTACCTTTCTGGGCAACCTGTTCCTGAGGTAGCTCAAAGCCAGTTTACAAGTCTTTGCATCATTCATCAGTCACTATTCATGTTTGTTTAGCACAGTGTTTAAGAACATGCGAAAGACAAGAGAGATGGAATTATTAACTGAAAAATTCATGTGTTCAGTGTTGGTACAATAATTCACTAGTGGTTCACTGGAGTTTGGCTTTCCAGGGGCTAGTAATGGGGGGTTGGCTTTTGTTACTGGGTATTATTCAGGATTGGATTAAAATGTCAGATTATGCTGACAAGCACCTTAATTTGAAAGCAACTCTCCTAGCTTTTGCAGACCTACCTAAGCATTTGCTGTTCATTTTGAATAAAGCCATCTTCATTCTAGACACTAGATAGAGACTGAAACAATGCTGGGACCTCTGGTTCAACACTAAAGAGGAAGATTCATTTGTAGGCAACTACAAGGAGCTGCAAGCCTCTTTACTGAGGATTCAATCAGAAGTTTCCAGGAATAATATGCTGCTGGGGGGTAAATGGATAACGGGTCATGATTAAGGATTTTGGAGGGACATGTTCATATTAGGGCTGTGAACCATGGTGATATGAATTAGGACAATTCTGGCAAGCTGCCATTGTATGAGACAAGCCACTGATCCTTGAAGTCTTCATAGGTCTTCAAGTCTTCATATAGATCTTTCAAGTCTTTATAGTTCTTATTTCAAAATAGACAGTTCAAGTATAGAGAAAAATATATTCTCTGCGTGGAGTAGGAGAGAAGCAAAATGGCAAACATGTTTTTTAAAGGACAAAAAGAGGAAGATTTCCCGTTGACCTACCTTAAAAACATCTAATGTATATAATAATTGCATACTTACATGCCCAGCAAGTTTATCTTTTTCTCAGACTGCAGTAGGCTTTCAAAAAGACTTATAAAATCCTGTTTTTTTGTATCCACACTTGAACACATGCAGTTATGTTTATTATTGTGCAGGTATATATATTCATCTCTTCCAGGGATTACAAAAGATTAAGAACACACTTATGATGCTGCAGTTTCAGAGCTTTTTTTATGAGATGCATAAAGTGCAGTTATAAAAAGTTTTAAGTATATTTGCAGTGTAAATTCCTTTGATTAAGTTATTTTCTGAACACAGAAGTGCTACCAACTTTTTAACCAGAAAATAAAATTAACGTTTTCCTAGTCTCTGCCAAAGTCTAACACATTAGGGAAGTATATTTTAAATAGTGCATATCTTCATCCTTCTCCTGACCCGTTTTTTTTATGTGTTTGATTATTAGTAGTACTGCTTTCCATGCTCAGGCAAATGAGCAATTCCAATGTATTTTATTTGCATTTTGAAAGCTTTAGACAAAGCTTTTTTTTTCCTTTTTCTGTTATTTCCTGGTACATTTTTCTCCTTCAGAATTATTAAGTGAATCAAGACTGGTGGATTTCACTTTCTTACTCTTCATAGTTGCAAATCTCACAGAGAATGAACTTTAATTGACAAAGAGCTGCCAACACCTTTTGCTACTCAAGCTTTTAAGTTAAAATGTTAAAAGCGAACAGGGCAAGCAATTTCTATGGGTTTCTTAATTCTACAGTTGCTTTTGTTCTGCATATGCCTTTATATAGAAAAAGGATTTTTTTTTTTTTTTTTTTTTTTTTACCTGAAAAGAAGTCCCATTATAAGTACAAATAAGTAGAAAAGAAGGAGAAGGGTGAATTCTGATATTTTTCCCAAAGTCTGGAACCTACGGTAAGCTTTTGAACATAGCTGTGAATGACTTTTTTGCTTTAGAACCAGTAGAAACAACTTTTCCTGATGGAGTAATATGACTTTGACTTGTTTTGGGCTCAGTGGAGCTGTAGCAAGACTCCTCTCCTCATTTTTCCCTTCCTTCATCCTTCCTTCCTCCCTCCCTTTCTTGTATCCCTTCTTTCCCTCCTTCCTTCCTTCCTTCCTTCTTTCCTTCTTTCCTTCCTTCCCTCCACCCTTCCCTCCTTTCCTTCCTCCCTCCCTCCCTTCCTTCCTTCTTTCCTTCCTTCCTTCCATCCTTCCTTCCTTCCTTCCTTCTTTCCTTCCTTCCTTCCTTTCTTCCTTCTTTCCTTCCTTCCTTCCTTCCTTTCTTCCTTCTTTCCTTCCTTCCTTCCTTCCTTCATTCCTTCCTCCCTCCCTCCCTTCCTCCCTTCCTCCCTTCATTCCTTCCTTCCTTGACAAAAGCATTTTATGTTATTCATCACATCTCCTAAGTGCTTCTTAAACTCTTAATTAGTCTGATGTTTTCTGTTTAAATAAAACATAAGCTTGCCTAATACATCTTTTTCAAAGAACTTTATATTTTTAGGATCTTGAAAGCCAAATAAACTTCTGAGTTCATCGGCCTCTTCATCCTGCTTAACAGTTGTCATTAACAGTTGATATAATTGTCTTCCTTTGGAGCTGGGCCGCTATTCAAAACTTCTATTAATATTTTATTTCTTTTATATGTAGCCTCAATTTGCATTCTGTTTTGTGTGTTCTTGTGTCTTTTGAGATTGTGAATAATTCTCCCCTTTCAATCTCACAGTTTCCTTGAAAAGCTGTTTATAGATTGCTGTGATATCAGCTTGACTCCCTTTACTGAATATATTCATCCCTTTCTGTCTTATTTAAATCTTAACCTTTACTCTTGCTTGTGTTGAACTCTTTATGTAACTTTTTTTTGTGCAAAATACTTGCTTAAAATTAGTATTGATAAAACCAATTGTCAAATCGTAAGACAAAGGAGAAATTGACTATTCCTCAAATCTTAGTTTGTTAAATTTTCGGTCTCAATTAAAAAAATTTGCCCCTGCTGTTTCTTATTCATTTTTCTCCCTGGATTTCAAAGCATGTGGGGTAAGTGTATCAGGCATTTCAAGGCTGGAGACTTTGGTTTATGGATTTGCAAAAAATATAGGTGACAAAGCAAATTGTTGCATGCTGTTACAAGGAAGTAATTGGTGAAAACATGCCTTCTTATAGTCAAGGCTCTATGAGAGGAATTCAAGCTCTGCATCTTCTCAGGTTCTCAATGCAAACCACACCAGTTCCCAGGGAGAGCTTCATCATTCAGCATAGAGCAGCCTGCATGCAAAGGCACTGGAGAGGCAGAAGCACAAGGAGGCAGACGGGACGATTCCTAAGTGCTTCCTGGATGGAAAAATCTGGTCCCCAGTAGTTGTTGCCCTGAGGCAATGTTTGATCTTTCTGTGCATATTATACTGGATGCAAATGGTTTAGGGATAATTTTATATATATATATATATATATATATATATAAAATTAATCCTTAAAGTAAGCAAAAATACTTTCCTTTTTCGTTTGGTTTGTTGTGTTTTTTTCCAAGGTCACAACCTGGGATTGGACACGAGCTGAGAAAACGTTTTCAGTTTATGAGATAATGTGCAAAATTCTCAAGGTATGTTGTAAAGTATAAAGTAAGTTATCACTTTGTCAGACCAGCTAAGAATCCAAAGTATAACACAGCAACTGGAAACTGCATCTGACTGCCTTACAGAAAGAGATCTGTTTTTTCCCTTTGAAGTCAGTATCAGAAGTCTGGTGTCAGTACATACAGAGACAAACGTGAAGGCACGGCAAAATTCAAAAGAAACTGATTTTGACTAGGAAACTATTTTATTTCTCCACAATGCTGTATGGGTTTTGTAGCTTTAATTTAATGTCACATTCAACCATTGTATGTGTTCATTTTCTAAGTGAGAAGCTAAAGAAGTAGGGATCAATTTCATTGCTTTTAAATATGTAGATCCAAATAACAGTGGCTGCAATATAAGATTTCACTGAGAGCAGTTTTTAGAGTATACAGTACCGTTATGAAAGTTTTTATATTTTTTGCATTTTTTTCACCCTTTCTTTTCTTTAATTTTTCCATTTTCTTCATCCTTACCTGTAATAAATGGCAAGAGATAATAAAATACATTTAGGAAGTAAAAGCTATGAGTAGCAAATTGAATAGCGTCATTATTGTACATTATATTTAATTTTTAATTCTGAATACATTCAGAATTAGATATATAGTTTTTTCTCTGTCTTAAATGAAAACCAGTTTTCCAGATGCTCAGCATTTCTTAATCTAAAACTTGAGGAGATAAAAGGAAATGAAAAAGAAATTAAAGTCTCTTTCCATTCGTCTGAAGTGCTGCCTTGTGTATGTCAGGTTTGGGTTTTGGAGGTCAAAATTATGTAAAGGTAATTTGGTCTTTTGGGGAGTTTCATCTAGGTAGAGAAAAAAGGAAGTATGAAAAATCATATTTTAAAGAAGCATTTCCCATTGAGAAGGACTTATCCTGACATATATTGTACATTCTTAGTTTTTGTAGATCACACAGATGTACTGTACTTTCCTTAGGGAAGCAGACTACAGGTGGAACAGCTCAATAACATTCCGAAACTTTTTACATCAGAGACATCAGAAATGAGAAACTAAATTTATAGTCTGAAAAAAAAAAAAAAAACAAAAATATAAACACCTCTCTGCTGGCAATCTGGAACAGATAAGTGAAAGGAGTGAAAGGATTTCTTTTACTGCTGTGTTGACTGTGAGGTCTGGAATCTTTGTCAAGGAGAACATCCTAAGTGCAACACGTCCCAGTGCTATGTTATGTCCTTTAACTTCCAAGTGTGTGCACACATTGACTCTTTAATAGTGGTCATGTAGGGAGAGAATAAACAGGAAAACACTGAAGACATTTCACTGAAGATGTAATATGAACAGCACTCTTAGAGCACAGTCAGACTTTGAGAGAGATGAAAAATCTCACTTGTGACATCCAATTTTTTTTTCCTGATAACCTCTGTAAGCACCAAGCTATCTCTTCTCTGAGAAGTAAGCCTCTTAGAGCCAGGACAACTGTTCCTTGTGACTCATTCCCATATAGTTTTCTCTACTTTAAAGGTACTTCTTTTAATTTCTTCTTCCATCTCCCTTTATTGCTATTCTTCTCATTCACTATTTTTCACCTACTTTTCCCTTCACCCCCTCCTTTATCTCCTGTTCTTGTATACCAGTGCAGGTATTTTTTTCTCTTTTCAACTGTGTAGCAAAAGTAAGTTGCAACCAGGGAATACGTCCACAAACCAGTAAAACTTGAACAAATGCCTACCTAGCGCTGTTGCGTGGGATCACAGAAAGGGGTGGAAAGATGTTTTTTTCTTTTCATCCATCTCTCCAGCGTGTCTGGGAAGGGGTACAGACCCTTCATTCTCAGTCTGTGTTAAAAGATGATGTCCCAGCAGAGAGGCATTTTTTTGTTTAAGTGGTAAAAGAATATAATTTCTGAGTTTCTTTGTCACATTATTAATCTGTTATTCCTTTGTTTCTGTAAATATGGTCAAGCTTATAAAGTGTTGAAATGATTCAGAGAGGTTCTATAGCTGACTAAAACCTGTAAGTAATAAAAAATTGAAGTAGAAAAACCATTTGAAATCATGTTACAGCTTCTGATATTGGAGTATTAATCTTCACCGTATTCTAGTTTTGTACAGCAGGTACTATAGGGCTTAACCTTGTTTTCAATAAATATAAAAGCAAGTAAACCCAAGAAAAATAGCTTCTCATTACTACTAATACACTGAACCATTGTAGAGATTCAAGGTTTTGTTCAGCTTTTATTCCCGTATCATAAATGTCTCAATTTTAACAGTGTGTTTCCAGATACAAGCCCTATGGGTACTACTGCAGCAGAGGCAACTTAGAAGAAGTTGCACTGGTGCCTTGTGATCATCTTCAAACTTCTTCTCTTCTGTAGTATTTCAGACTGTACTTTCACTGTAAATCTGTTTCCCTTAGAGAAAGAGTTGAATGGCAAAAGGGCAGGCTAACAGGGTTTGAAGCAATTATATTCTCAGAGATTGGTAGATAGCATGATAGTTCAGGAAACCTTATGAAAAAATTAAGAGACCTTGGCTCTTCTACCATGGAGTGTTCCCTCTCCTGCACTTCCTGTTCTTCCATGGCAGAGAAAGAATTCATGTCATTTTTTCCAGGAAAATTGAGATGATAAAATTATTTTGTGTTTCTGCTCCAAAAGTGAAAATCACATGCCATTGGGCAGAGATAAAACCAGGAAGATAGAAATACCTGTTTGCAGGTATTAGTTACCACAAATTCAATATTTACTCTTTTAGATAGTAAAAACAAATAAAAAACACCCATGCCCTGTCACCCACATTCATACATTACAAAAAATATTGTGGCTTATAAAGAAAGGTTCTATAGAAAAGCTTTTAAAATAGCACAGTGTAAGAATATAGATTTTTATGTATAAAGCACATCATTGTCAATATTTTTGTGTTGGAATAATATTTTTACATGCAAAATAGGTAAAGCAGGCTGAGTACAAAAAGCACATTTTAATTATATAGGATCAAATTATTCATTGTGGAGTAATGGCAAACAGCAGTGGTCTATGTTTGATGTAAAAGGACATTTATGGAGATGCAAATATCATAAAGGTTAGAGGATGCATAAATTGATAAGCATACAAAGTAATTCATTAAAACTCAATAGGTGTGTTGATTACGGGGTGGAAGTACCTTAACAGAGAGCAAATACACGATACTGAAGAATTCTTTAACTTAAGAAACTAGTAGAAAGAAAGAGTAAGTAGAAATCAGTCAGGCAAGTTCAAATTGGGAAGAAGTTAGAAATTGTACAAGCTCTGATGATTAATCAGTGGAAAGTACTGGTAAGAGACACTGATAGCTTTCAAACCACTTTCTTTTTTTACCACCAGTTTTATTCAAATTGATGATAGTGAGACAATGACACTAGCATGTGGATGAAAATTTGTGATCCATGTTAAGCAATTTTTCAGGCAAGATACCATAGCAATAACACTTCTGATATTAAAATGTATCTATGAGTCATTTTAAACAGAATTGGTGGTAGAATTTAATATGAATATATATTTTTAATTTATTCTTGAAGCTTGTTTCAACCTAACCTCTATTTCAAGAAAAGCCTCATTAAGAGCCAACTAATTCCAATATTCAGATTGTTCAAATCTTCAACACTCCAAAAAAGCAGTTACTTACTTCACCAGCTTCATAAATGTGCAGATGGCCTTGTCTTGCATATGTCTTTTTGGTACATCTTATATTTTTGAATATACAGTTTTTATGTGTGTATTTTGAGTGTGTGCATCTGCATGCATGTGTAAGTGTATAATTTAACAAGATGTAAATATCTTTGATAAATTGGTCAATAAATATTTAAGTAAGTTTTCTGTATGAGGGGTAGGAAAACATTTGTTAGATTTTTCCAGTAAATTATGAAGAGTAATATAAAAGATTCCACTTCTTTGCAATCAAGTTTACTTTGTTTGCTTGAGTTACAAATTTTTTAAACTTCATCCAAGTATCTCCTTTTAATTGTGAGAAAATGCTTTCTGTTGTTCAGTCATCTGTCCTCTGTCTTTTTTGTGTCATGCAAAATATTTGGAGGTTTACAATGAAAAGCACACTTCATTCAGCATAAACCAGGAAGCATTCAGGTATTAGATCAGTTCATTAAACGTGAGGGTAACTGTGAAAAGAAGTCTATGCCACTAACATGTCAGGATGGTGAATCATTGATGTTTATAGCTGGTATTATTTGCATCAGTCAGCTACAATTTTCTTACTACATTAATCAGGACCAACTTGATGTCTCAGGAGACTTGTGTTTCATTCCTTATTTAGCTATTAGTCTGTGTAAAATCCTCAAATGCAGTAATGTTAATTTTCCTGTTTGATTTCCTGTAATTTTGTTGTCCGTTACCAGTAAGTTGAAGAATGGGGAAAAAAATTATATATAGAGCAAAGGAAACTTCTGAAAATGTTTATATATTCAGATAATTTTATAATTAATGCCAACAGACACATAAGCATATAAAGTGAAGGTATAGAACATATTTTGAGGTCTATTATTAATATAGTTTGCTCAATGGCTGAGAATTGCATCTTGATGTGATTCCCCTGAAGTACTTCACGCATTCTCAAAACTGCTTAGGAGGCATAAGTAATGAATCCCTTTTTTGAATAGGTTAATGCTGCATCCAGGTAAAATTAGATTTTCAAACAGTATTTAGCTATGTGCCAATTCTTGGGAAAAGTGCTAAACTGAGTGTTTCAGTTCTAAGCAGATGAAGTTTGATTTCTCTCCTCTTCTAAATTTAAGAACATTTGTTTCCAAAGCAAAGAGGATCTGTTCCTATCCTAAGTAGATTTACATTTGGTTTATAAAGAAGTAGTAAAAGTCCTAAATTATCTCCATGTCCACTGACATTAAAGCCATCATTAAGTTGGCTTCAGTTGCACGATAAAGAAAAACTTCTTGGGTGCTAGTACTATTCAGTACTAAAACAGAGCTCCTGACAAGGCAATTGAATTTCCATCTCTGGATCTTTATAAGCATAAGGTGGTGTGTAGCTACCTTGCATAATGTGCTTTATATGTTAAAGGTATTATGTTCCTGCAACTCTGTAGCAGCATGCAAGAGTCTTTTTTGAAGACAAAAAGGCAGTGTTACTAGATATATGCCAACTGCAACTGTATAAAGGACTGTTAACTTTTTATTTGATTCAGAAAAGGAAGGAAAAACAATATTTGAAATGTAAAGTTATTAAGCAAGGCTTTTACTGCCTTTTTTTTTTTTTTATTTTTTTAGTGCAATTATAATACTTTTACCTTTCAGATAAAAGCAAGTCTGGACTGGGGGCTGCAAATCTAAGTCTGATCCTGCTTCCTGGAAGCAATAAGAAAATAAAAAGAATAACAGAACAGAAAATATATGTTTAAATTATTCCTGCAATCTCAGTTGGTTAAAGGCATCAGATTTTCCTTCTTCTAAGAAATTGCTTTTTTGTTGCTTGTTTAGTTCTGAAACTGTCAATGGTGTTGCAACATCATTGAAAGGCAAAGACAAATTCAACTTTTGATATAAGGCATATTGAAAAGGAGCAGAAATAAGATGCAAAGTATAAATACTGAATGAGGGTACTTGAGAAAGGCAAGTATATTTCTTACATCCCCCCTGTTAAATATTTACCCAAAGCTTGAGGTTTTCATTCACTGACAGTCTAATCAGAGCATTTCTCAAGATTGGAGTGATGCCATATTTCTGTATTTTACCCACTATTATATATCGATAAATCAATTTGGGTAGATTTTTGTGTAGCATTTTTCTCTAATTTATCAACTTGCTCTTATTTTTTTGTCACATTCACTAATTATTTGAGTTTTTTTTCTGTCATTCTTTCTGACTATTGCAATAATTAAATTTGGCATAAGATGTTCAAGTTTCAGCGCATAAAGGATTTAGGGCTATAGGCTTTCATGTAACAGTGATCACATATTTTTTCGCTTGATCTGTGTCCCATTCCTAAGATGAAATAAACTCCAGAACAACTGTTCAGAATTCACATTGGTGTATTCTCTTCACAGTGGAGGTCTAAATATTAATTACTCTCAACAGTCAGACCAATACTGAATGCAGAAATATTAATTTCCTAACAATTTTTTATATTCTTTTTTCATGATAGGATCTTCTTTTTCATAGGCACTCTTGAACTTTTTTTCTGAGCATTATCACCAAGTACATGTGAAGTATCATTTCTTACACATTTGCTGATACAAATTTGCTGACATTGATATCCAACACAAGTGCTTTCACTTTGCCACCCTAATGTGTTCTCAACCTGCCATAATGTATTGACAAGTTCTTTGAGTAAGGAATTCTGTTGAAAGAAAAAGAAAAAAAAAACAAACCAAACCAAAACAAAGACTTTACAGTCACATATGTAATGCTTTCGTTATTATGAATAATCAATTAGGTAAATAATTTTGCAGACTTTATTTTATCAGAATTCTTACCCTTCCGATATTTGTGTCCTCCATGAAGATGACCTTTAAAAGCCCTTTTTGTACCTTTAATACAAATGAATCTAAATACAAAAAGAAAACAGCACAAAAAATTTACTATGTGAGAATTAAAAGAACTTTTCTTCCACATAATTTCTCTGCTAACTTTTGTTTGTTTTTTTTTTTTTTTCTTCTAAAAGATGTAGCTAGCCTCTAGCATATCCTATTCTCATTTCCCATGCCTAGTATCATAACACAGAATCATAGAATCATAGAATAGTTAGGGTTGGAAAGAACCTAAAGATCATCCAGTTCCAACGCCCCTACCATGGGCAGGAACACCTCACACTAAACCATGTCACCCAAGGCTCTGCCCAACCTGGCCTTAAACACTACCAGCAATGGAGCATTCACAACTTCCCTGGGCAACCCATTCCAGTGCCTCACCACCCTTACAGTAAAGAA